>JACJUM010003317.1:9569044-9682777 GCA_020976665.1 Heortia vitessoides
TTATTATTATTATTATTATTATTATTATTATTATTATTATTATTATTATTTGTTTATTTATAGTTCCCTTAACAGTTATGGGTAAAAATCCTGGAGCTCTAAAATACAGGTGATTATACTAGTAGTAAATATCTAGATTCGTAATCTTGATAAATACGTATCCAAAGTTGACATTATTACATAGGCAGATTTTGACGTTTACACCAATACATATAGATTAAATTGGAGTGTCTGTTTGTAATAATAAAGTACATGCTTGTGGATGTATACAGTCAATTCAAGTAATATTGAAATAATAGTGTAACTTTGATCTGTCCTTTTTTAGGAATAAATATATATATATATTAATCTTTAAAATGTCGGTCGGTTATCTTGGCTGAATTCGTATTATAGGATACGAAAAATAATAGTTTAATGTTTCCCTAATAGTTTAATGTTACCCGAACTTACTGTACACAATACAAAAGATCTTTTTAACAAAATATTTTTTTGTCTGCCTGTCTGTTTTTGAGGTAATCTCTGAAAAAGCGAAATAGCCTAAGTTACTACTTACAATATCAACTATTTGGCTATAAAAGTCCCGTTAGGCTTAGCCTTTTCTTAGATAAGCCTGAAAAAACAGACAGTCAATCAAAACTTTCAAATATATATTTGTATGCAAGTATAGTACACATGCACTTAATGAAAATTAGCAATTTTATTTGTTCACCAAATTAATTTCTGCTTATTATGTGCAGTTTGTGCAGTGCAGGTCTAACTTAAGAAATAGATTAATTTATATCTCGATTTATACACAATATTTTAATTATTATTTACATAGGTATTTTTTATTATTTCATCATCATCATCATACCAGCCATTGGAAGTCCACTGCTGGACATAGGCTTCTCCAAAAAACCAGGTTTTTTGTCCATAATTGTCGCGTTGGGCACTGTTAGTAACCGCAAAGCGCAGCTTTCGCGACGGGGATGTTGCAGCACATCTTCGCTTTGTGCTTTGGATTGATATACCGTTTACATATATTACGATATACATAGATCGTTTTCGAACCTCAGTCGCCTCTTACGACAGCTGGTACATTGTGAGGTACTATTCTACTCTGTCGGTGCCTCACGGCGGTATAAGGTTAAGACAAGCCAATGCCTGTCTAGTCAGCTGGTAAAGATTAGCTACAATATAGATTACTAATGACAATTAATATATTATCAAATATATTGGAAGCTTGCGCTTTAGTTTAGTTGGTAGACCTCATGCAAAGGTTGTCAAAGGTTTGAAGGGTAAAAGAGGCAAATACATTGGTATGACATAATATCTTCAAGCTAAAAAACTAAAATGTTTTATTTGTCTTAATTATACAAACTCAGTACATGCATCTTAGTAAAAAAATAATTACAAATTCTGTCATCCCTACTAATATTATAAATTCGAAAGTAACTCTGTCTGTCTGTCTGTCTGTTACGCTTTCCTACTTAAACCTCTCAACCGATTTTGATGAAATTTGGCATAAACAATCTTTAAACCTTGAGAAAGAACATAGGTTATTTAATAATTCGAAATAAGGGTTGTAAGGGGTCAAAAGGGGCGATGAAAGTTGTATAGTATAGTAGTTGATGAAAGTATCGCTATTTTTAGAGCAAGATACTTGAAACTTATTTTTCAGGCCATTGATTTGCTATAAATAAACATGATATTTAAAGTTTATACAAGTTGAAGTAAATAGGTATGGTAACGTAATGCGTTCACATCTAGTAAGTAATATAGGACTGTTTATAAAAGGTAACCTTCACAATCTACGCACAAAAAGTAAAGTGCAACTATCAGCGTCTAGAACTCACTATGGAAAGAAGACTGTACTGTTTGGGAGAGCACGTCTATAAGCTACCTAACACCATAAAAGAGTGTAAAAACATAAATGTATTTAAAAGTAAGTTAAAATTGTATTAAGGGTCGTGTACCGGCTAATTGCTAACACCTCTTTGTAAATGAAATGTAATTTCGTATGTGAACAAAGATTTTAATACAAAGTCCTGCCTTGCCTGCCTGCCTTTGCCTGCCTTTGCCTGCACAGGCATAAGTCCAGAGGCGTTTTTCTTTTTAGTCTTGAAAACGTAGTTTTAGTTTTCATCAGGTCTACAGCAAGTTCGTTGACATGGTTAGGTTAAGGAGTCAACCTTTGTATTTTTGTATCTGGGTATCACTTTCATAATTTCACCTTTGATTGTGGGAATTCGTAAATCATGGTGCAACCTCTTATTGGTTATATACCAAAGCGAGTTAGTTATTATTCTTAAGATTTTAGACTGAAATCTCTGTAGTATTTCCAAGATGGAGTTAGCTGCAGTGCCCCAAAGTTGAATTCCATACGTCCAAGTTGGCTTCATGATGCACTTATATATAAGCAAATTATTGTCTGAAGACAACTTGAAATTTTTGTTATTACAAGAATTTTATATTAATCAGACTGTGAATGAGATTACTTACTCGTTACTCTTTCACGTCAAAACGGTTGAATACATCTTGATGTAATTTGGAACAAAGACTGTTGATAGTCTGTAATAAATTAATTCTGACCTGATTCTTTAGGATAGATCTAAATTTTTTAGTTTCTCTATCGAACGACAGGACTTTTCTAGTTTCAGTGTCAGTTAGCGACACAGAGTTCTTCTTGGAGCAATAGTTTCTTAAGAATGCGATATATTTTTTTTGCGATCAGCGATCTAAGTCGCCATATCCCGTATACGCAGACAAAGTTGCAGTAATTACTTTCAGTAAATGGTTACTACAAGGTTACGAATATGAAAACTAAATCAATAAAACAAAACCTTTAATATTATATGTCACTAAGGGTCTAATGACGTATCTCAATCAATAAATGTTATATTAATAACAATTATGTAAATACCGGAACTGCCGTGAAGTACCATTAGAGTAATAATACCTCCTTCAGTATCAGGTGTCGTGAAAGGCGATAAAGGCATCGAAACCAACAGATGCCGGTATACCCATCCAAATTAATTTCTCAATGCTCAATGCTCAGAGCGGAGACGGGCAGAAACATTTCCGTTAAGAAAGCTACTCGTAGACGAAATTGCTCTTTTGACTAACTATTTTTTGCGCTAAAAAAACGTTGGATTCGATCCAAAGACAAAGACAAACATTGATAAATATTTCTGCTGACTTGTGATTCCACTGTTATCTGTTATTTGATGAACGCAAGTACTTTAAACAATTCATCTCGGTGATAGATATATTTTTTATTAGACCAGGTCGACAAATATGCATACCGTATAAACGCTAGTAATATCTCAAGGATTCTCATTTCATTCTCATTAGCACGTCGTTAACCTTGTGACTTGAGGAAGTTATTCCACATTCTCCAGTAAATTCACTGCTTCTTTCACCCTTCAGACCGAAACGCAACAATAGGAACTGCTATTTGGCGATAGAAATAGGGGAGAGTGTAGTACCAATGCAGACTATCTGTTGTATGAGATCTACCTCATAATTAATGTATGAGATAATATGTAAATTTATTATACTCGTTGTCGCGTCTCCCGTCCAAGTTCGTCTTGAACGGGGCCGTTTTCCCGTAGAGGGTGCCAGGCCCGTAGCGACGGAGGGCGGCGGCGAGAGGGACTCTCCTCAGAGTCGGGTTGCTTAAGAGTGCAGCCCTAAGTGGGTGGTAAACTCCATCTAAGGCTAAATATTACCGCGAGACCGATAGCGAACAAGTACCGTGAGAGAAAGTTGAAAAGGACTATGAAGAGAGAGTTTAAAAAAAAAATTCGTTATTTCTATTTTTGTAATTAACAATCATTTTGAGTTTGTAGTTAAATATCCGGTATTTTTAAAGATTTAGTCCGAGATAAGCGCATCATTAAGTCATCACATCCTTTCCATTACAACAGATTTCATCACATCAGCCATAGAAAATCCACTATTGGACATAAGCCTCCCCAAGATATGGGGATTTTTATCGACTGGCTGCTGCCCATCCTCACCCTGTAGTATTTAAGCTATGCTGATGAGATGGATCAGAAATACAGAGAGGCACCTGTTACTCCGATGGTTACATATCACTATTAGAAATCTACTTACTTCAGCAACAAGATCTTACCAAAATATCTAGATACTTTCGACTACGTTGAAAGTAAAAAAGTTCTCCAATAATCTCAAAAACTCTCCAATCTTAGTCAGGGCCTCATTAAAAAATAATTACGCTATAAAAAATCTTCGCGACGAACGTTCGAATTATCTTATTTTTAATCACAACTCTTAATTGGAATCTTTTAATTATGACTTGGTTAGTGACGAAATGCAAGATTCATAAATTTGGCATTTCATTTGTATAAATTGAGTGAGCACAATTGTAGCCATTGAAAATTCACTGCTGGATGTAGGCCTCCCCCCCTCGTAGGCCAGAAAGGGGTGATTTTAATCATAATTGCGCTGGGAGAGCGTGTTGGCAACTTTAGAGCGCAGCTGTCACGACTGGGATGCTGCTGGTGACAGTGAGGTATCACTGTCACCTTTTTCTACCGCCAAACAGCAATGTTTGCATTGCATGTTATGGTTTGAAATTACTGGGTAATATGATGTAATATCTTCAAGTCACAAGTTTGACAAACGCGTTAGAAATATCCTAGTGACATTACAAACGTCTATAGCCTGCGGTGACGCTTACTATCACGCGAACTGTATGCTTGTTTGTCGACCTACCCAGGATAAGGAAAATGTTGCCAATAATTGCCGTACTGGATAGGCGAAATGGAAATCACAGAACATAGCTATGAGACAGGAAAGCTGTTTCCCATACTCGTTCTGTTCATTTGAACAACGTTAATTCGAGTGGGTATACCGACATCTATCAGCTCCGCCAGCTGATACCTGGAACAGGGAGAGATACTATTTCACTTTATCAGTACTCTACGGCTAAATGTACAGGTGTAATAAATAACTAATCATGATCGTAACCGCGCAGTCTCTCTATACAATAAAATTAATTATTAGCTATACATAAATAACGCAGAATAGGATTCCAAACGGTCATAAATTGCAAGTTCAGCAATAAATTAAAATAACCCATATTACGCTGTGACATAAGACAATTTATTCCAAGATAACGGAAACTCTACGATTCATAAAGTCATTCAAAAGCTATTATTGAAGGAGAACGCTTTGAAACTTTTGTGTTTTATTCTGGGGAGGCAATTTACACGCAGAAGTTAGGGTATCGAGGACAGACTTGTATTTACTGCTGGAAATGGTCAAGAGTGAGTTTCATTTGACACACAGTCCGTTTATCCAAGGTTATTCTTTTTAAGTTCATTTGTATTTACACTTTTCCAATTATATCGTCTGACAGTAGTGCTTACATCATCGTATCCGGTTTGAAGGTAGAGAGAGGCGATAAAATTACCGATTAATATAACATCACTATCCTCAGATCACCAGGTTCTACGCAAGTGACGCTCTATATTAATGCAATCGACTACACTCAATATAAACTCTTTTTATTGATGGCTATTCCATACCATTATATATAAAACTAAATAGAAACAAAAGATTGCCCTTTATAGTTTAAAGAAGCTGTTGTGTTTCACGAATAAAATAATCTGATTGAGAATGCATGTATTTTTATCTAAATAACCATGAGGTAGATGTCATACAAAGGTCATCTGCATTGGTACCTCTGGTGAAAAAAATAGTTTCGCTATGTAGACTTAAGAAAACTTAATCCATTCCTATAAATATTGTTTATTCAGTTTAGATTAGTCATCTAATTACAATTAAAACCTATTATTAACCAAATCCAATCCAACAGGTAAATGGGAACTTGGCTGGATCCTATGCGACATCTGGATCAGCTTGGACATCCTTCTCTGCACAGCTTCCATCCTCTCCCTCTGCGCCATCAGCGTTGACCGGTACCTCGCAGTCACCAGGCCTCTCACCTACTCCAGGAGGCGAAGATCCAAGAAGCTGGCTCTAACCATGATCTTCTTTGTGTGGATCGCCGCAGGAGCAATCACGTGCCCACCTATGTTTGGATGGTATGTAAATTTTGAGGTCACTTAAAAGGGTAGATTATAAAAAGGGTTAGATAAGTAATATAAATGTTGGTAATAATTATAACATTTTATTATCACAATCTAAAATATGAAACTGTGTGTCAGGAGCTAGTTCCTTTTAAAATAAAACAATTTATATATGGACTAGAGTACACTTGGTGAAGGGTAAATTCGGTTCTTTGTTTTTAACGGCATTCAGAGAACAAGCGTAATTAACGATTGAATGGTCTAGAGTCGTATGTACACGATATTATTTACTTCATTTTTTTTATTATTTTTAAACGTAAATAATAATAAAGAGTACAAGCAAAACAAAATTTTAATATGTAGCATAATGTACACTGCATCAAATAAAAAATATATATTTCCCATAATTTTAGAAAAATCAACATAAAATATAAAATGATTTACGAAGATTTTAATTGACAACATGTTCAGAAAAGATTACGATCACTTAAGTCAATTTCGAATAATAAAATGTCAGTTTTATGTTGTTGAAGTCTTCGTCTACTAGTACATTATATAGAATTGCTGTCATTCTAGTTTAATAATATTTTTAATATTATTAATTCAGCAATGAAACATACAGTCCACTAGATAATAAACATGACCGCAGCCTATTAACACTATGTAACATTTACCCAGTAGTTTCACTGCCTCTCGCATCTGTCAAACCGTAATATTGTTAAAATTTTACATTAAGGAGGTAACTATTTCTTTTCAACCACTATAGTTTTGATTTTATTTTCCACCCAACAGAAAGTACTTCGTATTGCCTCATACAAAAAAATACATATCACTCATTGCCTCGATATTTTCAAAACCGAAAGTTACCCATTTAATTAATGTAATTTTGTCTCCTTTTACCGTTAACAAGATTGACAGATTGATTAATGTATTATCAGCCTTGAGAACGATCGTGTAGACACATGACAATGCAAAATATAGTCCTCTCTTCGCCTGTACACGTATGTGCCTTGTTACACACAATCAATATACCAATTTATTCAAATACGGTACATTATCATCATCATACTAGTTGAAAGTCCACTTCTGGACATAGGCCTCTCCAAGAAAGGAGGTTTTTTGCCCATAATTGTTACGAGGAGCAAACGTGTTGGCAATCGCAGAGCGCAGCTTTTACGACGGGGTTTCTGCTGCCTATCCCGCCCTGTACATTTAAGCTGCACTGTTTCGGATGGATATACCGCCATCTGTGCTGAAGGAGGTACTATTCTACTCTGCCGGTATCTCAGGACACATAATTACTTATAATTATGCCTCATTTAACATCTCATATAACTACCTGAAAACGAGATAAGTTTCTTAAATCAAATGTGTTACTGACATCAGACTGAACAGAGGAATTGCAAATATAATATTTTTAAAAACATTTTTTTATATAACTATTTGTCCTTAATGGGGATCGAACTCACGATTTTTAGCGCTCAAGATAGGATTCCTACCATCTGCGCCACCGGTATCGCCAATTATTATAAATACAGTTATATTTATAATAAAATATACATTTACATGAGAAGTTAAGCTAGATATTTGCCAGAAAACTTCTGATGATTACTTCTTTATTTTTGATCCCTTTTTGTGCGCCAAAGGTTGTGGGTTCAATTCTCACACAGAGCAAATATGTTTGTGATAAATCTTCGTATCAGTTCTGTGTCTGGGTATTATTTGTATGAATTTAAATATTGTATTTGTATTTCTTCTGTTTCCCAATATCCGCAAGACATGTGCTTTAAGCTACGTATTTTGGAGTCAGGTCAAATATACGTACGGTTTTATGTGAATTAAAAATTTTATATAATATAATTATAGAGTAATATATCCATTTATTTAGCATAAATTACATAACTAATATAGTTATTTTAAAAACAGGTATGAACCCGATCACAACCAGGGAGGAGTTTGCCGCTACAACCAGAATCCAGGTTACGTGGTGTTCTCAGCAATGGGCTCGTTCTTCCTTCCAATGGCTGTGATGGTCTACGTGTACGCGAAGATATCCTGCGTAGTCGCTCGCCGGCATCACCAGCTCGCTAGCACGGCTACCAAGTGTAACAAGGTATTAATGTAATGTATTTATTGATTTATTGAACTTTATTGCACAAAATATTACTAAATGTACAAAATGGGGGACTTACTCGCACAACATCTCTTACGTTGACCTGACTTTAGGGTAAGTCGCTAAAAGCAATTGTGTTACGGACATCAGACAACAGAGGAATCACCAATATAATACTTAAATACGTACATCCAACACCCAGACACAGGTCAAACAAAAATATCATTATATAAATATTTGTCCTGGTTGGGGATTGAACTCACGACCCCTGGCGCATAAGATAGGATCACTACCATCTGCACCACCAAGCCTGTCTAAGGTGTCTCTAAATATCTAGGTACTCGTAGGTCCATATACATTTTATAATTAGAAGCATATCCATTACAAAACTCTATATTAACGCATTCACTACTCGTAATAAAGCTACTCTTATTGCAAAAAAAAACTTGAGAATGGTTACCGTAAGGTAGCCGAAACGTTGTTTTACGGCCGTTTTAAATGTAATTTTTTTATTTTACAAACTACGTGTCAAAATGGTCATATGAGGTCCTTAGATGACATAAATATTTTACAGTGACGATTATGCTGAGAGTCAATAGCATCTCTTTGTTGTTGTGAGTGAATATAGTATTCCACCTGAGGAATCTACAGCCTTTAAAAGTAATACTTTTGAAACTATTGGCCATTTTGGAATGCGGTGGCTGAAAACTTAAAGCACTTAATAAAAAGGAACGCGTCTTTCATAAGTCATTTAAAAATCTAGCCATCGTGACATCCGATTTGGAACTAACTATCATCACCAGATCGATTAAAACTTTGAATTTGATAACATACATTATACTGAAATATTAAATCCGTCTGGCGGAGACAAGCATCTAGAAAAAATCTGCTTGAAAAACTTACATAATTTTTATAAATGTATCTTTTGGATCTGTAAAAACTTTAATTTCTTAAGTCCCATTGATAGTTATGAGTCAGCTAAAAAAAAAGAATTAATGAAAATCCATTGGGTTATCAACCTTCTTTTATTAACAATTCCTTTTATTGTTACAAATGAAACAGCTGCTTTAACATAACCATTTGCGAAGCGTTTAATAGCAATAACGAGCCCGCATAATTGCCTTTTGCAGACTTCGCACTATTTTTAATTCGACTATAAAAAAAAATCTGTCTCATAAAAGCTTGAGGCTTGTTATTTTCGTGTCAATTTCACACTCCGTCAGGCGGAAAATCTTCGCATTGTAAAAAAATATGTTTTTGTTCCAGAAGGCGAAATTGTCTTGCATAAGGACCGAGTCGGATTCAGGATCCGACAAACTATCGTTGAGACAGAGTGCATCGAAGCAGACATCGAAGAATTCAAACCAGCAAAGCGATTGCTCATCGCAAGGGGACCACAAATGCCCTTGCTGTTTCCGAGCTGAAAAAAAGAGTCGGCAATCAAAACTCTATAAGGGAGGTAAAGAGAAAGAGTCGAGGTTCTACAACGAAGTGACATTCAAATCCAATTATAAATATAAAAACACGACGAGAAACAGAACGCATTCGATGAAAGACCATATGGAGAACAACAGAGTGTCTTCCTTGAGGAGAGAGACGAAGACCGCGCAGACGTTAAGCCTTGTGGTTGGAGGCTTCGTGGCTTGCTGGTTGCCTTTTTTTCTGTATTACCTACTGACTCCATTCATCCCATCCAGCTACGTGAACCCCGTACTTATGTATATATTGACATGGTTAGGTTGGTTCAACTCAGCTATAAACCCTTTCATTTATGCGTTTTACTCACCAGACTTTAGGCTCGCTTTCTGGAGGTTAACTATAAAGAAATGTAAAAGGAATAAACACTAATGTAATGTTTGTTTCTCCTGAAGTAGATTTATCAACATTAGCTACTACATAATTGTATTGCCTCCTATTATTTTTGTTAGATAATAATATGTCAATTTTCTAATATTAGACCAAATCAACGATGCAGTACTCTGCTTTCATATTTTAAAAGACAGTTTAAATAGGTAATACGTTTATTAATAAAACATAAAATTATAACAAAGACAATGGTTCTAGTCATTTTAAATCAATAGTATGTAAGTCTATAAAAATATTTTCTATTAGTTATTTTATTAAATTAATGGAGTATACGTACAGTCATATAGGACTGCAACTTTGTGATAAATAAATACATTTATTAAATAAAAAAATTGTTCTTGAACAAACCAATTTTTTACTCGTCTCCTTTAATAATTGGTTAGATATGCAACTGCTGTTACACTTAACGTCATAAAAATTTATTCAGCCCTTGAAAATTATTGGAATACTTAAATTTTATTACATAAAATGGTCGATAAAATCAAAGAATTATAACTTATATTACATGATTTTGTTGTATTGTAGCAAGGATAATACAAAAAGATTAATTGCAATAATAGATACTTATTGAAAATATCTCCACTAAATAATAATATAGGTATATGGCGTATTTGTTAGAGTTCCTTTTGCGCAAAAGTCGTGGGTTCGATCCCACCGGGAATAATATTTATATGATGAATGTGTTTATTCTAAATTACTGGAAATAACTCGACTTGTCCTAGGATTGATTCAGAACTTGAACCTGCATCTTTCTCATTGGGGTTACACAAAGAAATTCGATGAGCTTACGTTCCGTTGGTAGGGTTTCCGGAATGCGGAACATGCACTGAGACAAGTTTTTTTTGCTATCGAGTATCCAACAGACATTAGGGGATGATGACCTTAAACGTTATTCTAGCATCTATCAAAGAGGTATCTAAATCGCGCTGTCATGATCCTTATTCCAACTGGCTTTCCACAAAACCCTGGATAATTGACAGCATTAAAAGCATTTTAAACTATTCACTGGAGTTTAAATGTAAAAATTGTAAAAAACTGGCATTGGCGGTGCTTTTTCTTTAAATAATGCTCCTTATTTTGCTGAAGTTGCGCTGAAGGTAATTTAGATGCGGTTTTTTTTGTTCAAGTCGACAAACAAGCATACAACCTGCGTGATATTAATATAGACGCTTGTAGTATCATGAGGATATTACTAACGAGTTGCCGATCTGGTACCACTTTACCCAGCAATTTCACTGACTCTCACACCCTTCAAACCGAATCACAGCAATGCGGTACCGACGCAGAAAACCTCTGTATTAAGTCTGACAATCTGAGTACTCACCATATTGTAAGCATATGATAAATCTAGAAAAAAAAAATTTTTTTGAAGAATCAAGATTACCTTTTTGAAAAATGCAGTGAATTTGGCATAATATCCTCAAGTTACAAGATTGGCAATGAGTTACTGCGGACTATCTGCTTGCTGGTCTAATGAAAAAACCTCGATACCTATTTAACACAGTGGCATTTATATATTCACACAACAGCATTTTAAGTGCGAATCAAATCCGTCGTGGATTTGTCGCATAATATTGGATCACTACTATCTACGCCATCAAGCCTGTCAAAATAATCTGTTGGCTCATAAGGGTCGTCTCTATCCATACATATAAATTAAATTGAAGTGTCTTTTTGTAATCATAAATTAACGGCTTATCATTAAATACATATGGAACACACAAAAAAACATATTTTAAAATTGTTGTGTGTCTTTTTCAGCCAACTTTTGAAAGCGAAAACGTGTGTAGAATATTTGTGTTTGATATTTATAACAGAGATGCTTTAGTCAATTTATGTCGGAGACAGTTCAATGTATGAGATATCTTGTAAATTATTCATAACTTTCAAGTGACCTGACACATAGCATATATAATCAAGTCTACCTTCATCTAGTCTGCCAGCACCAGACCTGTACTAAAACTAAGTTAACTACAAGTTAGAAAGTATTATTCAAATTATTATCATAACCATATCCATCATTAGACGTCCACTGCTGGACATAGGCCTACCCAAGAAAGGGGATATTTACCTATAATTACCGCGCTGGGTAAGCGTGCTTGTAATCGCAGAGAGCAGCTTTTGCGATAGAGATGCTGCTGCCTATCCCCACCCCGTACATTTGAGCTATACTGTTACACTGTTTCAAATACCACCATCTGATGATTCTGGTATTTCAGTTGCCTCTTACGACGCTGGTACAGGGGGGAGTATTTTTCTACTCCGCCGCTACTCCACGGCGAATGCTGATTATTTAAATACTATGAAATCTATCAATCAATAGTCAACAGCATTACTTTTCATATCGTTATCGTGCATCGGCGAAGGTGAAACTTTCTAATAAAAGAGGATTTATGCCCATATTTGGAAGTCGTGGTCACAATCTACACAAACCTTCGATTATACTGCGGATTTGCCTCTGAACTACGAGGTTTCGAATGATTAAAGTACCATATGTCGGTAACTGTAGGTACCGCAAGGACGAACTAGCCTAATTATTAACAGAATAATTGAAATTATAAGTATGGTACTATAATCGTAACCTTACTTTTAGTTTCAATTAAACAGAACGTTTATTGCTGGACTTAAAAACTGTCTAAGAAAGGCAACATTTTGCTTTGCAATTAAGGTGACAATTCAGAAACTACCCTTCACGAGGGGAATGCTGATTGTTGCTAGACAGTCTATCCCGCCCTGTAGTTATGCATCTAAACTTTTTCAGGGTTGTATATATCTGTCAGTTCCTGTACCTCAGACACCTCTTAATACGTCTGGTATTCTTACACGAGATTAGTACCTATACATGTAGGTACTATTGTACTGCGTACCTTAAGACATATTGTCTTTTTCAGTTATTCAGAATACAGTGGTTGAATTGTATTGATAAATAGAGAAAATATATTTTTTTAAATAAGCTTATCTCTGGAGCTTACTATTGCGTTAAAGATTATGTCAACTACAACGCTTTAAGGCAAAGGTTTGTTAACGCCGATGCCGGTAGGTGTTTATTAGCTTAAACTATTACAACCACTACATAGGCCACCAGTTTTTCTTATAGGTTCCTGTCTAGTGGATCACGTAATGCACTTGTAGTAAACTTAGTTTTAAGGCTTGTCTGGTGCCGTCAGATTAGTTTAAGATAATTGTACATGATCTTTTGGGTCATCAGGGTCGTTTGTATTTTATATAAATATGCATAAAATCACTTTTTTATTAGAAATGTTAACGGTATTATGACTAATTATTTTATTGACGATTTAAAAGTGCTTTTAAAAATATGTAAGAATAAAGTATATTTGATTTTGCCTATTGATTATCATATTTACAAAATTTCCATTACCTCGTCTCCAAATACACTCAGGCAAATTCAATCAATTCAGTTAATTAAAAAAGAATTCTGTTGGATATAAAATACCCAAAAGACTCTAGACGTCTACTTAAAAGTGAATTTGATTTTTTTCGGTTACTTTCAACCTTATAACATGGGAAACAAAGACGATTCCCAACTTAAATATCAAAGAAGCGATCTCGTTTGTCATATACGCCTCGCTGAACTAACGAGGTAAGGACATAAATTGTGGAGCTGGCACAATAAATCGACGTGTCGCTGCCATACACCACTGTGTACAAATAGTTGTTTAATCTCACTAACCCATTAATAACGACTGCTCCAGTTTTCACTGAAGATATAGGTCTATTTCAAAACTTGTCAACTTCGAGCAAATTTACAAGTCTCGACTTTAGAAGTTAATATGTGTCTTATGTGTCCGTTAGTAACTAAGATATGACTAGGAATTATCACCATAAACCTGACATTTTACGAAGGTCTGATCAGGCACTGTTGGTTTACTTTGACTCAAATGGTCAACTTTGATACTAAAAAACTATAACAAACGGTAAAGATATATATAATATTGAACGTGAGATAATTTATTTGTCAACTGGGGAAATACCTTGTTCATGTAGTTAAATCGTGCCGTGAGGTACGGGCAGAATAGAATAGTACCTCCCACTGCACTAGGTGTCGTAAGAGGCAACTTAGGTACCAGAACAGACAGATGGCGGTATATCCAATGGAAACAGTGCAGCTCAAATGCACAGGGCGGTGGTGGGCAGCAGCATCCTCGTCGCCATAGCTGCGCTCTGCGATTGCCAATACGCTTGCGCAGTGCGGCAACTTGTGGGCAAAAATTATCATTTCTTGGAGAGACCTATGTCCAGCAGTGGACATCCGATGGCTGGTTTGATGATGATGATGATGTGGCTAAATTTACTCTTCAGTATAAAAGTAATCCTTATTTATTGTATCACATAGATGTCTCCCGTTAACAGCAAGGGACAGTTTTTTAGGATAAAACACCTACTTTGTCATGGTCCTTTAATCTACTGTCATACTCTAATTGACTTTATCAAAAATATAAAAAAGATAAATAGGTTCAATAATAATAAATAAAACCTTAAAAATAAGACAAAAAGTGCAAGAAAAGCTTTAATACTGCAATTGTATCAGCAAAATTTTATCAAATGATTAGAAATGTTACTTTTTAACTGGATTACTAGGACAATGGCACGGCTTCTGACATGTCTTCTTGGGCCCCCGATTGGTGCAGGATTTCGATGAAGACTTCTCATCATTCATATAGTTCAAGAGATCATTTATCTGTTTTGACAGCAAATCTATAGTATTGCACACTTGTTCCATAACGAGTAATGGGGAACCTCGCGAATCAAATGCTTTTCCATCACCACTTACATTGGCCTGTGAAGAGATCTTGCAATCGTTGGAGCTCATACCCAAGCATGCGTCAGATAACGAAGATCCAGTAATTTGAACAGCTTTGGGCATGCGTTGTTCATTCCTCATATCCATGGCTGCGTTGCTGTTTTGCTGGCATCCTTTACCGCAACTTGCCAGTGGACATGTGGGAACTGGGGGGGGCTGGGCTGGCATGTCATTACCATAACATTTATTGTTAGTACACCGTGGAGGCTGGTTGGCGGGACACTGAAAGTTGGTGCAAGCGAAGGGTTCATCAACTCGCTTCTCCTTAGGAAGGGATGACTTACAGTCAGGGCATGGGCACATCACATTTATAGCACCAGTCTTGATATCCATGATGCGGCCTTTAGTATAGTTCAAACACTTGTAATGCACCCAGCTCTCGCATGTGCCTTGGCATTGCAACCCGGTTTTCTGGTTGACTGTGCGCAGGCACACCTTGCATGGGTTCTTCACTTTAGTGCACGAGGTGAAATCTTGCATTTTGTTGGTGTGTTCCTTTAATGAGTTCTGTCGTGCATGGTTGGCTTTCTTTTTTCTTTATTGGTTCAGTTTATTCTTGGCTTTCACATCGGCATTGAATTCGATTCCATAACATTGCTCTGAGTTTAGTGAAAGTGAGTGACAGCTATTGTCATGCTATCATCAAGTCTTTTCTCTAAAAGAGGTCGTAGCATGACGTAAATTTATTAAAGGTTCTAAAGAACAACACTAAAAGATAAATATTACAGATACTGAATACAAAGACAACTGGCTTCTCTATTTTGTGTGTTTATAGTTTTTTTCTAATGTTTCTCATTTTTGTTGATGTATTGTTAGTGTATAAGTAAGTGTATATATATATATATAAGTATATATATATATATATATATATATATATATATAATACAGCCATAAATAATACATATATATGTATTATTTATGTCTAATTTTCGACTAATCTATTAAAAAATAGGGTGTTAAATATCCTTGAGATATTACAAGCTCCTATAGGCTGCGGTCATGCTTACTATCTAGCTGTATGCTTGTTTGTCTACTTAGTCTATTCAACAAATATACAGTCGAAATCACTGTCTCAAATTGCATTGAATACATGAGATTGGAAATGGGGTACCGGCAGAGTAGTAGTACCGCTACCGGAACCGGAAGATGGCGGTACATCCACCCGCAAAAACATTGGTTAATTGCATCAGCAGTATGTCCGTCAGAAAGCTGCGCTCTGCGATTATCGCCAAGTCTACTTTGAGCAGCGGTTATGGACTAAATCCCCCCTCCCCTCCCCCTTCCTTGGGAAGGCATATATCCATTAACGGGTGTTCTATGTCAGCTACGATAATAATGATGTGAGTTTTAATTTACTATTATTTTTAACAGAGAGGCCAGACATTACATTTAAGTTATATGACATATACTCTAATGTCACACATATTTATTTAATGTTTACATACGTTTTATACTTAACACAATAATTTTGAATATGATTCAAGCGTCAATGTACGTAAACATCTATATACGTCGTGCCATATAGTATCAGTAGTTTAAAACACATAAATAAATATATTTTTATCTTTTCATATATGAACTTCTGATCGACGACTTTGGATGTGTCTCTATATACTCAAAACAAGAAGACTTAAAAAGGTGTGCCGAAAAGGCTGCTGAAAGTGTTAAAAAAGGGTTGACATTTATCTATTATGTATAAAAAGAGATGATGATATATTAACTAGGTTAACTAATAAGGGTAAATAATAAGGGTTAGAAACTTGAATTTTGATAAATAATTTCCATTTTTAAGGTAGAGGTACACTAAAAAAGGACAACAAGATAGTAAGCGTGACCGCAGCCTATAGCAGCTTGTAATATCTCAAGGATATCATTACCGCGTTGCCAACCTTGTGACTTGAAGATATTATGTCACATCACACAATAATTTCAGTGCCTCTGTCATCTGTGAAATGCAATAAAATGGTAAGAGTTAGGTACCAATGCAGACAACCTTTGTTAGAACTACCTCACGTATTTAGTATGGATATAAATAATTGTAATTCAAAGCAAACAAAAATTAATTTATGATTTACATAGTAAGTTTATTATTAATTACAAAATCTGTATTAGTTGATTAGCTCGCGTAACATAAATTAAACATGGACGCAGCTTTTGTTCGGATTCGGGGTTTATTTCACTGGGACGCCGTGGGCAAGTCAAATACAGATATATATAAATGTGCCTGTCTGTCTATTTGTTACATTCAGGTGGCTCTATCTATCATCATTATCATCATCATTATGGCTGTAAACCATTAGAAATCCACTGTAACCATTAGAATTTGGCCCAAAATGGGCAAGCGACGGGGTTGCTGCTGCCCATCCTCACCTAATGCATTTGAGCTACACTGGCTCGGGTGGATAAACCATCATCTGTCAGTTCTAATACCTTAGTCGCCTTTTACGACACCTGTTACAGAAGGAGGTACTATTCTACCCTGCCGGTACCTCACAACTAGTAATAATGCCGTTGTAATAAAATTTGGTGTACCCTGAAAACAATATGAATATATATGTCGAAAAAATGCGAAAGCATGATCTTTATGTACAAAAATTTCGTGTCTTGGTGTTTGTCTGGGATAAATTTCTAAACTACTCTATTGATTTTAATAATAGTTTGCTTACTGTGTGAAAGTTGATTCAAATTGAGAAATAGGATAGTTCTTATCGCAATGTATAGGTGCAAAACTTTTTTATGATTAACAATAGGTGTATTTACAACAATATACGAGTATATAGAAGACAGGACCACGTCTGTCGAGTTAGATTGTAACTAAACAAGTAAATATGTCACTGTAAAATTGTAAATAACGTTAGATTATAATCTATTTCGTGAGATTGTGAACTTTCGAAAGATTATGAATCGTAACATATTACATTACATTGCTTACAATTTAATTTATTATTTTTCGTTACATTATAATTTATTGGAGTAAAACCGTCAAATTGTGAAACGAAACGCACCTCGCACGCTGATTGGTTGAACTAATCTAACTAACCTAACCTATTTCTTATGGACACAGAACGGTCTACTAAGGCCTATCAATCAGGGACTGCCTTCAGACAGTTGACTATTTGAAAATTGTAAGATTGTTATTTAACAATTTCACTTCTTATAGATTATAATCGAACGAATACATTACATTGTAATATGTTACGGTTAACAATTTCTCGACAGTTCACAATCTCGTGAAAGATTATAACCTAACGTTATTTACTATTTTACCGTGACATATATAGCGAACTATAAAATCAATTTGTGAACTTTGGTTAACTCATCCTGATACCAATATTAGCGATAATGCTTAATCTCACGACTTGCGCGATAACCACTGACCCATGAGCTTCTGTAGTCTCTTTTTTTATGAGAACCAGACGAACAATGATTAATGTTGTTATCAAATAATCAGTTAAACTGCAGATGCCAGATGAGATTTTGGTCTCTTGGTTTTTTCCTTGTACTTGCTCATAATTACAGCGCTGGGTAAGCGTGTTGGCAATCGCGGAGCGTATTTGAGCTACTGTCTCGGTTGGATATACCGCCATCTGTTCTGGTATCTTAGTCGCCTTTTACGACACCTGGTCATGAAAGAGTATAATATATCCTATAAAATATTATTTTAGTTGTTATAGTATAATTTTAATATTGTTTATTTAAAATATTTTTATCAGCTTTAAGTCTTCAGTGTTTGTAATCTACACCCATATCGCCAGACTCAATAAGCAACAAATTATACCAGTAACTTACTGTGTGTTGATATTATATTTTTAAAAAAAATGTTTGCTCTAACATTTTGAATTATCGCGCCATGCAGTACGTTCGTTTGTTACGTCACCAATAGTTAGGGTCAATGCGTCTGCTCCCAGCTCCTATCTGATGCGCCAAGGAGCTTGAATTCCACCCCAAATTTTTATCTGATTTATATGATAAATATTTTTTATTTCCAGTATATCTGTGAGTTAAATATGTATTTAAATATTATATTTGTGATCAAGCCGTGAGGTACCGGCAGAGAAGAATAGTACCTCCCACTGCACCAGGTATTGTAATAGGCAACTAAGATATTGGAGCCAAAACGGATGGTGTTATATATATCCGGAACAGTGCAGCTCAAATTCACGGGGCGGGGATGGGCAGCAGCATCCTCGTCACTAAAGCTGCGCTCTGCGATTGCTAACACGCTTGCCCAGCGCGGAAATTATGAGCAAATAACCTTCTTTCTTGGAGAGGCCTGTGTCCAGCAGTGGACTATCAATGGCTGGTAAGGATGATAAAATATAAGGATGATGATTTGAGATCACTCTGTTGTTTGATGTCCGTAACAAAAATGCTTTAAGCAAATTATCTCCGAGTCAGGTTAATGTGTAAGATGTTTTGTGAATTTATTATTATTTTTATATTACATGTGAGGTATTCAAGGTGCCATTGTACCCCAGTGAGTTAAACATGATCATTACAAATCCGGCGTATCCAGGTGGTAAATTTGAACCGGGATTATATTTGTGTTGCGGATATCCAGATATGTGACTCGTAATATTGTTTTCAACCGCAATTGTTGGAATTTAAAAGAAGTATTTATTGCAAATTAGCCCTTGAATTTCTATAAAATTCAAGGTATTTATTGCCATGTATCATGCCAAATTCTACTAAAACCGATTTTACCTAAACGTGACAGATTCTGTGGCGCGTTCTTTCAGCACCCAAAAAAAAACTTTTGTTTGTTCTGTTACTAGGTGTTTAATGTATGAATTGAATTAATATATGTGAAATTCCTCTATTGTGGGTTACCTAAGTGCTTCAAGCTTCCTATCGCGGAGTCAGGTTCATTGACCTCCATTGACTCCACATCTCATATTTTTGAAATGTGGAGTTAAGAGAAGTTTTTTTTATAACCTAAAAGCTTATAGTTAGACACTTAATTAAATATTGTTCATATAAATATGGACATGATTATTTGTCAAAAATTTTCATTAATTAAAAAAATATATATTATTTGTAAATCTTATCTATAATATGTATATCTTACCTTTAAATAATCTTAACAGTATAATCTCAATATTAGTTACCATAACAATCCAAAACGGCTTGACCGATTTTATTAAAATACTTGTGCATATTCAGTAGATCAGAGAATCAGCTACTGTTTTTTTATACCCCTAAGTTATAAGGGTTGACCACCGCCAATAATATTTTTTTTATTTTATAGACCCATTTTTCAAAATGAGGACCAAAAAAATACAACCGAAAATTTTCATCCTACACCACCAATTTTTTCGATATTAGTAATTTAATCGTTTTATATAATTTATGTGGCAGAACAACGTTTGCTGGGAGATTATAGAGATTTATAGTATATAACATTCATCCGATCCTTTATTATATTTACTAACAAACAATTTGCATATAAAGTGATATCGAAAGAAAATATATCCATATATCTATACATTTAAAGGAGATGACATTAGAACTTAAGTACACATTAAGTACGTACCCAAGTTCATACTGAAGGTTAAAGAGCGAATCTAATTAATAAATAATTACTCGTAATAAATCGTTTAGACTCCGAAATATATCTCACACTTGATTACTTCAAATTTTCATCTTTAAAGTAATGTAATTAGCCTTAACTATAAGAGATGACATACATGGTTCATTTTAATTGAACCTTTAAGAAAGAGAACACAAAGTCGATATTTGTATTTGTCTGTGTATCCAATTCTTTTCTCTTATCAGCCATATGATGTCTATTGCTGAATTAAACCTAAAGGATTCAAGTACACGATGCTAACACTGTAATAGCGCCAGACTGCATGTTTGTGTATCATCAGCATAATAGCAGCCGTAGAATGTCCACGACTGGTAATATAGGATAGTTTTTAAGAAGACGTTTTTTTGAAGGTAATAATAATAATATTTACTGTCACATAAAAAATGGTACATTGTTATAATAAAGTCCCTGGCCTGTGGTGAACCTTGATTGAAGATGGAGTGTACTCACATAGTTTAAAATGATATATCCGTTATCAAAGTATATCACTGTGTTTAACTGTTTAATTATTTTACTGGCAATATTTTTACGATATACGCAACTTCCTAGATATAAACCTGCACCGGTTTCACTTTCGCCAACAGTAGTGGTGTAGGCTTCCATACTTCCGCCATCATTATACATCACAATTATATACCAAGCAGTAACGATTTTGACTTGTCAATCATCGGAACCGTGAGTGCCAATTGACGTCGTTTCGCAGGTGCCAACTACAACCTTGATGACAACAAAGTCGTCTGGATGGACTTTTACCGTATCTCTTGTTTATATCATTAACTTCTCGAGGTTTTACGTCAAGTGAAAAACAAAAATAATTATAGCCGTGATGTATGTATGTATACATACATACATCACGGCTGTGTTCCATTGGGGTAGGCAAAGACTTCTCTTTCTCTTATTAGTCCGTTCAAACATGCTCGTTTATTCTTGGATCTTCTGACCGTAGACTAATCAGGTAGATGAGAAATTAAACAAGGGCCACCTTGTTTAATTTCTCATCATGAAATTAATATCTTTGTTCCTAAAAAACCTGTAGCCTTATTCACTTATCCCCCACTTCATTATCGATGGGCACGACGATGCAGGTGGTAGTAATTGTGTTTGTGTGCTAAAGGTTGTAGGTTCAATCCCCGCCTAGGACGAAATTATTTAATTAATTCTATGTTTGAATGTTAAATTGTATATTTATGTATTTATTTTTGTTTTGCCGGTGTAGTCCGTAACACAAGTTTAGGCCATTTATCTCGAATAAGATATTGTGTAAATTTATTATTTAGTATTGTATTGTACTGAAGGTCGAATATTAATAGCAGATCTAAAGCATGCTTTAATGATGGAATTCCCACTCCAGAAAAGATTGTTATTTTCCCACATATCTGGAAATTTTCCACCACCTTGGAAGAAAGGAGGTAGATTTAAACTTTAGATAAATCATAGAGTTGATTATTTAGGTTTAGATTTTAGAAAAGATGTTAAATAATCGATAGACTAATTACCTGGACACTGGGTGGTAAAACCAAGTGATAAAACCTGTGCTCTGTTATCATTGACATCATTGGATTTTTTTATCATTAAATAATTCTAATTTTACTTGTAACGATGTATTTTAATATGTTTAGTAGCAAGGCCTAGATAATCTTAAAAGATAATCTTTTCTGCAGAAAAATTGATGTGTCAATATCAGATGCATAGTAAGACGCAATACTGTGGTTAATTTATTGACTAAATTATATATTTTTTAATGCTTCAGACGTATATGATGTAACTAATCCCAAAATGGTGTAATTTTCTGATCAATGACTCGTGATTCGCAATTCTCAATCAAATCTCAGACAATGCATATAGCGGCCCCTTTGTCAAACCAAAGTGGTTGTTTGTTCGTTTAATAAATATAAAAATAATTTCGTATCACAACATGACAGAAAATAATTAGTTATAGAAACATTATTAGTATTAATCATATATTAATTTAAAATATCGCTGTAAATAAGAATAAAAATTGATTAACACATAGTCAGATTTGACGGGCTTGATAGCTTAGATGGTAGTGATACTTTCTTGTGCTTTAGGGTTCCCATATATATATATATATATATATATATATGGGATATATATATATACACATATTTTATTTATTTATTTAACTTTATTGCACAAAATGTTACAAAATGTACAATTGGTGGACTTAATGCCAGATGGCATTATCTCCCAGTCAACCATTACACAAAACTGAATATATATATATATATATAGTGGTGCAGGCAATATATATACAAAATAAATAAACGTGGCATACATATTTGTATAAATAAACGCAATAAATGCATATGATATATATATATATATATATATATATATTATAATAATTCGTTTCATTTTCGGTTTGCGTAAATACGATCATATTTCCCATTACCGTTCTCTTCTCGGCTGGCTTCCCATTCGAGAACGTCGCAAAATTCGAATTCTAACCACACTATTTTCAATACTTTTTGATCCGTACGCACCAATTTACTTAAAGGACAGATTTCAATTCCTATCTTCCTCTCACAAACGTAATCTCCGTTCTTCTAATACTCTTTCGCTCTTAGCTCCTTCTCATCACTCTAGTTTTTTGACAAACTCTTTTACAGTGACAGTTATATATTCGTGATCCCTCTGTTTTCTGACGTCTATAACACAAGTGCCTTAAGTGACTTACCACGGAGTCAGGTCAAGGTATGCGATGTTGTGTAAAGAAAAAAACTAAAAAAAAGTCCTTGTTGCTGGCCCTCGCGGCGGTTGTAGGTAAACAATCAATCATAGTGATCTTGCATTCACAATATTATTGAATGCTATACTTACAAAATATGAATATCATTTTTTGTTTAGTAAAAGAAAGAACCGGTGATTATTCTTCTAAATCTGATAATAAATAAAATCAATAATGATTTTAATATTTTTTAATTATATTTCTATGACAATTACCTAGTATAAAACTATATTTTAATCACGATTTTAAATATAATTTAACATTTTTCCATTTACACAACCTCTAATGTTGATTTATTCTTATATTAAAAGATGGCAAAGGGACAAATAATACTGTCGCTTTAGTTTTCCCTTTCCTGTAATTGTGTCATTTTTTTACATTAATAATATATGTACTATTATTGTAATTAGTTTACGTAGACTTCAAACTATCACCCCTTTATACCTAAATGCAGCTATTAGCGAAAGGCCGTCCTTTGTCCTATTATATCATTATTAAAGAAACGTGTTTTTTTCTGGTGTAGCTTAACAAATTATTATTAATAATTATAATATAGACCACACGATTGACGTGTTCCGATTGAAGAGGGGGGTGGGGGGGTGCCGTGAGGGATCGGCAGAATAGAATAGTACCTCCTACTACACCAGGTGTCTATGGAACAACCAGAACCGAAAGGCAATTATGGACATAATACCTTCATTCTTAGAGACGCTTATGTCCAGCAGATGATTATGGTTGAAGGGTGAGAGAGGCAGTGAAATTATTATGTTATGTGACAAAATATATTGATGTCACAAAGTTGTCGTTACGTCCGTCTTTAGGCTACTGTACACCTGGTTTTGTAATAAAAAAGAATGCAATTAGCGAAATCTGTAGTGCTTCCAAATTTATATTTAATATCCAAAAATATTCGAGACAAATTTACTAGTAAACATTATTCTTATTCCAGGCTTTAGGCGAGACTCGAACCTGATGTCTTTCCCTTTCTGGTGAACTACATTTCCATTGTGCTACCGAAAACTTTAAAGACTTCCATTTTATTTTCATCTCTTTAATGGTATAATCAATAATATGCAGGAGATGGCGTAAATTACCTCGAAAATTATACTTTTAAAAGTTCAAAACAATCGATTAGACACAGACTGTTATGTTTATTTATTAAATTAACTATCTCTAATATAAATATATGTTTAAAAGTGTTGTTATAAATAAATTTGGAAATACATTAAATACGTCCAATTATCTATTTGTAATTTTACACAACAACAAATGAATTTTAAGATGTTCTTTCCTTTAAATAGAAACGAAGTTTATTAAAGTTAAAGGTATCGACGGTTACCTACATACGAGATTTTGTTGACACAAAGTTTAGAGGGTTACGAGAACTTTGAAGCTTTGACTCAAGTCCTTGTTAACTATGCTACGAAGTCAAGTTTTAATAAGCACACAACATTTGATGACATTCTATATGTATATAGGGAGAAGCTGACTGTCTGACTGACATATCAACTGAGAGTTTAAGCTATAAGGTTTAAAAACTTGAAATTCTGCACAGGAATTCTTTTTATAACGCAAAAGAGCGTTGAGAACGCATTTTTGAAAATTCATTTCCTAAAAGGGTAAAAAGGAGTGCAAATTGACTATGGAACTTTCCTATTTTTTACGTTATTCAACTGATATTCAGTAGAATCGTTCTGCATTGAAAGCAAAGCAACACGTGTAAAATATTTCCCTTAAAGTATTAAAGAGAGGTGCAATGGTAATATGAAATGTTTGCAGCGTGGGTGTTTGTAGTTAAATATAAAAAATATTTAATTTTGTGTTTACAAAAAAAAATATATGACATAATTCAGTTTTAAATAAGGTTTATATACATCGTGTAAAAATAAGTATCTCCTTTGGCAGTTTCTTTTGTAAATAATAAAAAGCTGGCGATTGAGAGTTCCGGCAATACATTAATAACTTAGTTTTCAGACACATCTGGTGCAAGGAGACAAGTTTGAGGTAGACGAAATGATTTATATGTTAAATGACTTAGAATCCTGTAGGGTCATCAAGGTTATACAGTTTAGGATTTGATACAGGTGATATATTACTAGCTATATTCTTTATATTTGTTTAATATAATTGAAGGGGTGTGTATTGACTATGTCTTTAAAAGTAACACAAGTGTTGTATGCGACTAATCACGGAATCAGGTCAATGTATGGGATGTTGTGGGAATTTACTTACATTGAAAACCCGTCAGTTACCGCCAAACAGACAGTTTAAAAGTAGATCACGCAATGACCTAATTGATCAAATGAATCTTAATACCCTAAAGGGTAAATAAGGGTATTAAATAAATTATAATAATTAAATAAATATAAATTATTATCAAGGTTTAAAAAATTGAAATTTGTAAATCTGTATTCATAAAGAATGTATTGAATGTATTGTAATGAGAATTTAAAGTGACCATGATAGATCTAATGAAAAAGAGATATTTTTTAATTTTTCAAATCATGTTTACTGAAGGTAGAATACTGTCAATGATTGCTGAAAGCTTTACGGAACTGTCGTTACTAGAATTCACTATCTCTCTGTGACAGTCTGTCCCTATCACATCCTCAACGCAATACATATGTGCAGACAGTTTAGATAAATGTATACAAGCAATGTATCTACTCTCCGCTCGGTTGCGCAATCCTCCGCTTTAATGGAATTCGGCCACAAGACCTACTTGTTAATGACAGATTCTCTTGTAATATACTAACATTTGTCTTCGACTTTGTTCACGGAAATGTTTCATTAAGTATTACTAACCTTTAATAATTGTAATGATCTTATTTAATACCGCCCCGCCTAGGGGTTGTGGGTTCGATCCCCAACCAAGACAAATATATGATATTTGATGATATTTGTTTTTGCCCTGTGTTAAAAATATATATTTATAATTATTATTTTTCTAATTTTTCTGTTGTCTCATGTCTGTAACTTAAATGCTGTAAGTGACTTACCATAGAATCAGGTCAATGTATGAGATATTGTAAGAATTTAATATTATAGATGAAGTTATGCCAAAGGCAATTTTATCCACTATCAGTATTTCTTTCCAATCTGTAAGAATTGGTGATTGTTTTTTCATATTCACTGCAAGAACGCTGTCAACTTCTTTAAGTCGCCCTAGAGAGATTAAAGTTTCTTTGGCTTCCGCCTGTTTACCAGAAATCAGATTGGAAAACTTTGAAATAATAACAAGTTCCAACTACATCTTGTACATTGACCTGACTTGAGATAAAATACCTTAAAGCACTTTATGTTACAAAAATTTTTTTAAAGGGCCAGTTATTCTCTTGTGCGCCAAGGGTCGTTGTTTCGATCCTCAGACAGGACAAATATTTATGAGTGTTTGTGTTTATTTTGTAGCTAAATGCCCTGTCTGGTACTTCCATTAAGGTAGACCGTACACAAAGGTCGTATGCATTAGTACCTCACTCTCACTTATTTATACCGCCAAATAGCAGGGTTCGCATTGCTGTTCGCATTGGTTTGAAGGGTGAGAGACGCAGTGATATTACTAGGTATTGGGTACTGGTGAAATAATACCAAAGCTCAAGGTTGGCAACGCATTAGTGATATCTTCAGATATTACGAGCGTCTATAGGCTGCCGTGACGCTTACTATCACGCAAATTGTATGCTTGTTTGTCAGCCTGGTCTAATAAAAAAGCGCCTATTGCCAATACTTTCAGTTATTGTTCTCTTCATACCTGATGATCGCGCAAACACTCCGAGCTTGGCCCTATACTTTATTCGTTGGGCTATTATGAGTTGCGTATAAAGACCATAGTAAGAAACCATGCTTCACTGTTATAAATCATGATAATTATAATTAAACTATTTTAATATTCATATATTAATTTCAGTCGCAGGTCAGTAATATCGATATTTATTCGGATAACCACTTTTCTAAAGCATTGTCATAAGTTAATCGGAACGTCAAATTATAAATTGCTTAAAAGCCATTAACAAGTAGTAATAATATGAACAGTAAATAAATAAATATTATATAGTACCTACAATTGCTCTTTTATATGATTTTTGCTCTTAATACATAATATCATCATATATAATGGCTACCATGGTGATTTAAGATGGTTTAAATATTACAACAATTGATATGAATGCTATCATTTGCTATAACAGGTCGGTTTCCCAATTTGTCTAAATAGTTTATTCACAATACATAATTTTGTTGCTACGTTTAACTGCCCTCAATAAGTCGTTAGCAGGAAGGATTTTAATAATATTGCTATTGTAAAAATTATAACGTTATTTATTTAAATTTTTTCGTTGACCTGACTCCGAGATAATTAGCTTTGAGCACTTGTGTCGCGGATACCTGCCATTGTAAGTTCACTTGCTGGATATAGGCCTCCCTAAAAAGTGGGAATTTACCCCTACTTACCGCGCATGTTGGCAACTGCAGAAGCAGAGGCTTTTACAACAGGAATGCCCAACCCCGCCTTTTACATTTACGTTACACTGCTTAAGATGGATACACCGGTACATACCAATACACCTGTCGGTTCCGGTACCTCAGTCACCTATTACGACACCTGGTTTAGAGGAGGTACTATTCTATTCTAGTGGGTACCGCCACGGCAAGGATAAATTAATAAGTATCACACAGAAAACATCCAAATGTTTGTCCTGGGCATAGGATTCCTCGGTTATCTGATATCCTTATTACAAATGCGAAAGTATCTCAGAGTCTAGTATGAGATATTGTGTAAATTTATTTATTTATTCAGAATATCCAATTTCGCTCGGCGACACTGCATACACAAAGACTAAGATATATATGAAAAATTGAAATAATAAATAAAGCCTTGAGTAAGCAAGCCCATTGGAAACGCCAAAAGTGTTAAATGTACTTATACCTCAATATTTGCTCTACCATTTTTTATACATATAGTCTAGCTCAACAGATTTAAAACTAAATAATTTACTCAAATCAAATTAAAATATTGTTTATTTAATTATTCGGTCTAATCAAGCATAGGCAATATTTAATAATAAAATAAACCCTGATACTATTAATAACAATGTTGAATTAGCTGACTAGTTTTAATAAAAAGTGTTTATTTTAAATTAATTATTTATTAAGTTTCAAATCATCATCATCATACCCGCAGTGGCCAATTATGTAAAAAAAAGTGGCCAATTATGTAAAAGCCAATTATGTAAAAATTTCCCTGTGTTGGCAATCGCAGAAAGAAGCCTTAACGACGGAGGCGCTGCAGCCCATCCCCGCCTTGTGACATTGAGCTACACTCGGTTCCAGTTGGATATACCGCCATCTATCGATTTTTGTACTTTAGTCACCTCTTACGACACCTGGTACAGGGGGAAAACCTATTCCACTCTGCCGGTACATCACGGCTCAAAGTTTCAATTAATTTATATTCATTACTCTCTAGTAGTGGGCAGGGCATTCAGTACGCGGAACAGATGGCCAATAATGCCCTAAGTTTTTTGAATGGAAATCACGTGGCAAGCATTCACCCACAAGGTAGGCAGACGAGCTGACTAAAACCCCAGGACAACGATGGACACAGACCGCATACAACCGGTCTTATTGGAAAAGATTTGGAGTTGTCGGTGTGGAGTAGTTGGATGTCCTACGACTGATTTAATGATGACAAAATCTTATTTTTTTTTTAATTATAATAATAATTCCTACAACATCTCATTATACTTAGACCTTACACCGTGGTAAGTCGCTTAAATCACTTGTGCTACGGAGACCAGACAACAGATTAATCACAAATATACTGCTATATTTAACACCCAGACACAGAAAAAACACAAATATCTTCATATAAACATTTGTTCCAGGTGGGAATCGAACCCACGACCCTTGGCACACAAGATAGAATCACTAGCATCTGCGCCATCGGGCCCGTCATAATTATGAATGTGTTGTATGTTATTTGCATTTAAATAGTATGTAACTTACTAAGCTTTAAGACAAATGTTCGTAAGAGCGAACGCCAGTGGGGGTTTCAATAACAGTAATTACTTGATGTTAATGAAACCTTTATTACCACCAGTTTTTCTTGCAGGTTCATTTCTTGTGGATCTCTTAGTTAACCTGCATCAAACTTAGTTTTAAGACCGGTTTGATGCAGGCACACATATTTACATATGTTAGACGACTCTTTTGATCTCGCAGGATCCTCAATATCCAGAATCCAGTACTTCCTATCATGGAAATATTATTGTTTTTATTTTTTTTAACGATTCCAAAGTGCTTATAATAGGCCTACTCATATAAAGTACATATATTAGATTTTTTAGTATTCTGTCTGTTTTGTATATATATTTTGTATATTTGTTTTGTATATATTTTAGTAACCGTTGGCGCAGTTATGCCGAATATGCACTGTCTGTGAGGTTAGTTTTCTTTATATCTCATCTCTGAGGAATTCTTGTCAACTTCAAAAATAGTACCGATTCATCTCACGGGAACATGATTTCTGGATAAAAAGGAGCTTAAGAGTTATTCCAGACTATCACAAACCTCTGCGTTAAGCTTAACGTTTATAAAATTCGAAGCACTATAAACACTTACGCAATTTTTCCGAGGTAGATCATGTTTATCCCAGCAATGATACCGGTCCCCAGGCCTATAATGATACCGCCTGCGTATACTATTGCAAGGTTGGTGATTGTAGCGAGTAGGATAAATACTATGGCGGTAAGTCCTCTGCTTAGAGAAGATATTCCTTTCTCCCTCTAATGGTCGACAGAAAGTCCGAGAGACCTTAAATTTATATAGAAAAAAAAATGGATTTAGATCACGCTCGCTGAAGCCAATACATTACACATTTCAAGTAGCGCTCCGCGGTTTTAGCCGCATTAAATTGTTAACTTTCATACTAACTTTGCCCCCCCCCCCTTTTAAGGAGGGTTAAGGGATGATTTTGGAAAAAAAAAAAAAAACGCGTTTCATGAATTTCAATTAAAATCTTTAAAAAAAACTAATTCGACTAACTTCAAAAACAGCAAAGTACTAACTTTGGATTGATTTGCGAATGAATTTGCAAATATCTGTTCTTACAGCTCCCCTGCGTTAGTAAAGGAAGGAGTATTTAGTTTATTTGGTATTAAATCCACTTCAAGATAGACACTCCTGTAGCGAAAGTACATTCTGTACAAGTAAAAGTACAAATTGATAGCATCCTGCCCATTGCGCTTGCCCATATGGGCTAAATTCTTGCCTTTTTAGGGAGGCCTATATCCAGCACTACGTGTCACAAAAGTGATACTACGACTGCTTTGATGATTTAGACTATTACTTAAAGTGGCATACACGAGTAGAGCATTCGTGGAAAATCAACAGTTTAAAAATAATCGATCGGCGTGCGTTGAACACAGATTGACGGGCAAATAAAGCAGCTGTTGGCTTGTCAGTTAAGTCGCTCGCTTGTCAGCCAACTGGAAATTTAACTGAAAGGTTTATATACATCTATATAGATATTGCGCAATTAATTCGTTTTATAATTCAAGAATTATAAACATCATATCAGTTGAAAACGTTAAAGCCTAAACAAAGACCAAACGTAAGGTAAAAATTAATAATAAATTTAAATATATTTATAATAAAGAGCCAAAATCATTAACGGTCCTAATTTGACTACACTTAGATAAGAGCCATTAAAACTACTGATAAATCAAGTCCTATTTTAAAAAGGCATAATTTGTTATTGACAAATATATATTTTGAAATATTTTATTGATTTCATGTCATGATTATTTGATTTTACTAACAATATTTTAACATTAACACCCTCATGATTTGACTAGAACCGACAGATGGCGGTATATCCACCCGGAACGGTGTAGCTAAAAAACAACAGGGTGGGAATAGGCAGCATCTTCATCGCGATGGCTACGCTCAGCAAAAGATTCTCCCTTCTCGGAGAAGGCTATGTCCAACAATGGACGTATAAAGGCTGATTTAATAATGACAGATCATAATATAACGCGCTGTAATGATCAAGAGTGATAGATAAATGACATCTGTCACTCTTGAGAGCGTTAGACTGTCGAAACGTCGATATAAAATGTAACTAAGAAACATAAAACCATTGAATAGTGGTTTTATTATAAAAAAAATAGTAAAAAATTAAAAGCTCAATATCATATCGACAATATATATATAAAATTCGAAGCTACTTCATTGATTTATATAATTTTAATTAACCTTTATTGCTTTTATGTATTGTTTTACATACATACATCACGCCTTTGTCTCATTGGGATAAGAAATTCTCACGATCTTGGCATACCTCTTTCGCTATCCTTATTCGCATTAGTCCTTTCATACACGCTCGTTTAATCTTGGCACTTTGACTAAATTAATGAACATTTATGCAGTGAAATTACAACAAATTGTATATAAAGAGCAGAGGAATAAAACTTATATATAATATGACTGTTATTCGGGAATGTTTCTCTATAATTCAATACATGGAAACCATAAAGAGATTTTTGTAAATAAAAACAATGCTTCGACATTTTTAACTGAATAAATATTTAAAAAAAAGTGTTGATAACCATCCATTTTAAAATAAATACTATAGGTAATATATATTTTAAATACATTTCAGTCTTCCACGCCTCAGACTGAAATAAATTTAAACTTTGCATAATCAAGCGGTTCTCCGTGCAAGAGATATTATTAAAATCCTGGCCAAATTTACGATGATTTTATAAAATGAAAATTCAATTTAATGGAACTATTTTACAGTTGAGAGCTCCATATTCTGATAACAATACCTTGAGATGCATTCGTATAACTTTATTCGCATTAACATAAGAAAAAGTCAAAAGTAAAATGAAAGTTATTGGCTTATCATTTCGCTTTTTGTGGCTAAAGTTTATTATTTAGTTGTGCTCTAACATTGCTGCAGTGGGAAGGTGTGGTAGCAATTGCAGAATATAGCTTCACAACGGGAATTCTGCTGCCGATCCCCACATCAAATATTTTCAGTTTGATGAAAGGATCATTATCATTATCATCATCACCATTAACCAGCCATTGGAAGTTTTCTGTTGAGCATAGGCCTCTCCAATAAAGGAGGTTTTATACCTATAATTGCTAGTCTGCGCAATCGTGTTAGCAATCGCAGAGCGTAGCTTTAACGATAAAGATGATGTTGCCCATCCCCGCTCAATGCCTTTAAGCTGCACGGTCTCGGATTAATATACCGCAATCTGTCGGTTCTGGTACTTTAGTCGCCTCTTACGACACCTGGTGCAGTGGGAAGTTCTATTCTAGTCTGCTCTGTAAAATTACTGCACAATTTTTTTTGGAAAGATTAGTATAGGACAATCTTGGCGTACATACCATGACCAGAAAGAGTATTAAAGATGGACCAGGTCAAAAGTACAAAGAATGGACGAGCATCGTTATCGTAAAGTATTTTTGGATATTAACGCATTCCTCCAAGTTATTCTTTTTGTTACTCTGAAAGTGTCAATTTGTGTATTCTTTCGATAGATACATTTGTTTACCAAAAAAGTTATAAAAAGAAACTAAATATTCCAAAAAAATATATTATATTTATATATATATCATATATCTTTATCATAGATTTCAGTCATTCATATTTATTCATAGTCATTATTCTCAATTATATAAGTCCAAAAACCAGCATTGTAAACCTAGTTGTGAACCAAATTAAACTGGTTTATGCTTTCAAAATCGATTAATAATAATAAACTTTATGACTTAACAGTATTCTCTCAGAAGACGAGTAAAGGTGAATGAGTGTTCGTTTGCAGTAAATTGCGTGTAATTTCTATTGAATCAATAGCATATGAGGGCAATATGGTGTGTTTACATCGCGTTACATATAAAGCTTACAGGCCAAACTTCCTTTGAAACCAAACAATCACTTTCGAACAATAACTCGATTATATGCTCGTTTCATTGTACAATCGATGAGAAAAGTGACTAATTATTCTTAGTTTACAAGATTATTAATAATAATAATAAACTCACACAAGATCTCATGTATCACCTAAATCCAAGACAAATATCTGGAAGTAAAGGAATTCATCATCATACCAGCTATTAGAAGTCCACTGCTGGTCATAGGCCTCTCCAAGAAAGAAGGTTTCTTGCCCATAATTATTATGTTGGGCAAGCGTGTTGGCAATCGCAGAGCGCAGATTTCGCGACAGGTATGAGCCATCTGTCGGTTCTGGTACCTTAGTCACCTCTTACGACACCTGGTGCAGTAGGAGGTATTATTCTACTCTGCCAGTACCTCACAGTAAACAGGAGTTACAAATATAATACTTAAAAGGTTACAAATAATACCCACACACAGAAAAAATACAAATATGTATCATATAAATGTTTTTTCTGGGTGGGGATCAAATCCACGACCTTTGGGGATCAAACCCACACCATCTGCGTCATCGGGCCCTTAAAATTAATAATTTAATCCTAATTTTGTATGTGTTTAGGTGGATGGTTTAGAATCACAAATCTGTCCGGCTGATAGCGCTATAGTTTCTAGGTTATTTATCTATACTGCAACTAAACGGCTGGATAGACTTAAATTAATTTTTGTGATTGCATTCAAGAGGGGACTTGATGATTTAAATTCACGAATCAGATTTACAGTCTAGAAACCGACATCAGCGCCAACCGTAAGAGATGGCGATGCTGTTGGTATCTAGATTATTTATCTTAATTCTATGTCTTTCATTTCATATCCTTCATGAAATATTATGCAAGATAACAGGGCGAAGATGGGCAGCAGTATCCCCTCCCACCGATTGCTATCAAACTTGCCCAGCGCGGCAATTATAGGCATAATTCCCTTTCTCGGGGTAGACTATATTCAGTAGTGGACTGCCAATGGCTAATATGATGAAGCTATTTATTTATTTATTTATTTAACTTTATTGCACAAAATGTTACAAAATGTACAAATGGCGGACTTAATGCCAGATGGCATTATCTCCCAGTCAACCATTACACAAAACTGAAAAATATATATATATATATATATATATAGTGGTGCAGGCAATATATATACAAAATAAATTAACGTGGCATACATTTTACACACATACACAAAATAACGTACATCAGAAATAGGGTTATAAAGTTAGAGAAGCAGCATCAGTAAATAAAGTACAGAGACAGCGTTTCAGGTTTGGGGATTTTGTTTTTTTTGTTTGGGGATGTTTTGTTTGCAATTTGTTTGGGGATTGCTTAATATTCAACGGAAGCTCGTTCCAGAGTCGTTTAGCTGCCACTGTAAAAGAGCTATGTGATAAAAAGCTATGTGATAATATGAAGTAAATAATTGTTATCCGCCTTCAATAGCAGGGATATCACATGCTGTTCAGCTACGCCAGGGCTTAGATGTTTCTTAGGTAGGAAGGACTCCGTCTGCTAGGTACCCGAAAAAAAAAGGCCCAACACATGCGTGTTACCGATCTTCGCAAACCACGACATTATCTCGACAATCTGTTCGAAAGCATCACTTCTATGTGGGAATGTTCTGGCATAGGATGGTTCATTCTCAAGAAGGAATATTTATTAGACCAGATCTACAAGCAAGTATACTGTCCGCATGGTATAGTAAGCGTCGTCATGGTATAGTGCGGCCTATAGACGCTCTTAATATCACAAGGATATCACTAACGCGTTGCCATCCTTGTGATTTGACGATAAGGTTACATTACCCAGTTGGCACTGCCTCAACCAAACCGGATCAAAGCAATGCGAACACAGCTATTTATCGGTAAAAATAAGAGTGAGGTACTAATACAGACGACCTTTGTGTCCGGTCTACCATATGTAATGAGGCTATAAAACATGACGCTATGCTATAATTCATCAGTGAGTTTGTAATTTTGTGCTAGTGTAAAAGTTTACGAGAAATAAATTTAACCCTATTTTAGTTTAATTGAAATAGCCAAGGAGGGATCAATCCTCTAAGTAAATTGTACAAACAAGTCCATGACATTTTGAGTTCCAAACAGCCGGTCTAAAGGAATACATTAACGCTGATGATCTGCGGACCCAAGTTATGAATAATTTATAATATTTAATCGTTGTTTCAAATGATATCCTGGTCATTTGCATTTACTCCAATTTCCACTTTTTAATTAATTTTTTATAGCCATAACAGCCAATTGTGAGGACTTTAATAGATTTTACAGTTCTACCTCAAGGTTTCATTTTCACCTGATAGCAAAATTTCGATAAATACCTCCTACCGTCGCCTTCTTTTAATGACAGTCTAGAATCTTATAAACTTAACACATATTCTTTTTGTAGAGCAGTAAACAGTGTTTGCAGGTAATAACGATAACTGTCTGCAGTAGTGGCCGCCGGGTGCCACCGAGCTCACTCACTTTTACAAACAACGTAACTTTCCCCCATGACGGCCACTCGAGCCTAGGTCTAGATTTCAATTTTAAGTCTATACAATTTATCTGAAAATTTTTGTTCACCTTTTCAATTTACCTACATAATAGAAAAGCACTTTCCCATGTGACAGATGATGTAAGAGGCTGTTGTGGCACCGGAACAGCGTAGATCAATACAACAATAGATCAACAATTTCCACACATGAGACACTGATGGGCAGATTTTCTTACTTGTTTTGAAAGGTCCAGACAAAGTCCAAAGACTAAAAGCACAAAGTCATAAAACAATAACACACGGTTAACAATAATAAGTCCCGAGACTAACAATGAAAACAACATATTTAGGATGATACAATGGTTCCAACGCATTTCCAATATTTCAATACAATGTTAATAAAAGAAATTATATTTCGCTTTAAAATAAGCTTTAGTTTCAGCGATGACCTCCTCATTTGAGCCAAATCTTTTTCCATGGATCATTTTTTTAAGATCAGCAAAGAGCCAGTAATCACTGGGGGCTGAATCTGGTGAGTATGGGGGGTGGCGAAAATCAAAGCCCAATTCGTTCAATTTTGCCATTGTTTTCATTGATTTGTCTTGGTGAAAAAGATTTTTTTTCTCTGCATGTGCGGTCGTTTTTTTGCTATTTCCTCTTTCAAACGCATCAGTAAGTCAATATAATAATCACTGTTAATCGATTTACCTTTTTCAAAGTGGTCAATGAAAATCACGCCATGCGTACCCCAAAAAACTGACGTCATGACTTTGCCAGCTGACTGCTGTGTTTTCGGACGCTTCAAATAGCTTTCGCCAGCTGTGCGCCACTCAGATTATTGCTGCTTCGACTTTGGAGTGTAGTGCAAGTAACAAGAAATCTTTTTTGTTGCGAGTAAATAGCGATAAACAGCTTTCAGAATTATCTACTCGTTGCTGTTTTTGTTCCATCGAAAGCAATCTTGGCACCCACTTGGAAAAAACCTTTTTCATGCTCAATTTTTCATGAAAGATAGGAAATATACTTCCATATGATATCTGTGTCATCTCAGCGATCTCACGGAGCTTCACTTTACGATCTTTCATAATAATTTTCAGCTTCCACAGGTCTACCCGAGCGATTTTTAACCCATGGTCTCGCTTGCACGGTGTTTTACCCATTAAAAAACAATGTTTTCTCAGAACACGAAACTCCATATTTATAAGTGCATATACGTATTTTCCATTTATTAAACAAGCTACAAAACGACTTAACACCAACTTCAACTCAAACTCAGCTGTTTCTGGTCCGATCGACTTAACATTTTGACACGTTTTAAGCAAAAGTTAGTACTCTAGAAAGACGTGGTTACTGGTTTACTAAGGACACTATCTCTGGGTTAGTCTCGGGACTTATTGATCCATGAGCTATAATAAATTCATATATTTAATGCACCGTGGGGTACCGGGAGAGTAGAATACCTCAGAGTCAAGTGTCGTAGGAGGCACCGTAGGTGGCACCTTTAGGTACCGTAATGGACAGATAGGTATATCTACCCGAATCAGCGTAGCCCAAATGCAACATGGCAGTAATGGGCAGCAGTATCCCCGTCAAGCTACGTTCGATAGCGATTGCCACCACACCTGCCCAGCGCGGCCAGTATTGGCCAAATTCCCCCTACTATGATGATGATATTCTATGCCTTTTAGTAATAAGATTAAGACAAATCACTAGAAGAACAAATATTAAAATGTTTAAAACCACTTTTGTCATCGACTGTACGCTTGCTCACTTGGAAGAGCCGGTTGAATCATTACACAGATACGAGTTAAGGCAGGTGTCTATGGAGGCGTCACATTAGATTAATTTTTTAAATTTTTTTCTTTAATTAATTATAAATTAATTTTCAGAGGTCAAACATTTTAGAAATCATGTGTTTGTATCTAGGCTAAAATTATGTATTTAGGTATTATATTTCTATTTTCTCTGATGTTTCTTACCCGTAACATTATTAGAGTCAGATCAATTTCTGAATTTCATGTGTGTATTCATTTATTTAAAATTGTATTGCGTGTACTATTTTAAATCTATTAATGAAAGTTTGTACCTAATACGCTTTGATATTTTAAGTAGTTGAATTTGGTTCCATATGGCTAATTCATAAAATAACAAAATCTGTGGTTACATTTTAGTGTCCAAAACAGCTTATAATAAATTTGATAAATATATTCAAAAGCAGTTATTAGCTGTTAGTATCTAAAATTAATTTATAAACATTGTGACTAAATAGCTATTATTATCAATAATGACTGGCAATTTTATATAAATAATAATAAAATAAATTCCCATTCATAATTGTCGCCCTGGGCAAGCGAGTTGGCAATCGTTGAGCGCAACTTTTGCGATAGGGATGCTGCCCATCCCCACCTACACTGTCGCGGATGGATATACCGCCATCTGTCTGTTCCGGTCCTTAGTCGCCTCTTACGACACCTGGTACAAATGGAGGTACTATTGTACTCTGCCGGTACTTCATGGCCGTATATATACTATCAGAGTTTATTAGATTCGCTGCAACTCACATAAGTTTATATATATGGATCAAAGAATTATTAAAGCACAGAATTTGGTGTATCGGCAGAGTAGAATAGACTAAGATATCGGAATCAGCCAGATAGCGGTATCCAAGAACAGTGTAGCTCAAATGTCAAACAGGGCGGAGATGAGCAGTAGCAGCCCTGCTCAAAAAATGCAGTCTGCGATTGCTACCACACCTACCCAGCATGGCAGCAGGACAGTCAGAGCAGTGGAAAAACGGAAAAATACCCTGCGATATAAAATGAAGTCTCGCAGAACAATTTTGCGGGTTGAAAGCTGCTTTGTAATAAAAGGTAGCTTTATTTTTGTGTCTTGTACAAAGCTTTGTGGACATTAGGCTTTAATTCTTCGTGTTTTCTGTCTAATGTCACGCTCGTTGCGTTTTGTGATTCGTTAATGATACAGAGAAGTTTGTCACTGTTATAATTAAATTTGAACTTCGCTAACCAATCCGTCGCGTGTTCAAACAGCCATTGTCGTTTGTATGTATTGTTATTTATTGAATTATTTAATTACAGTGTGATCTAATTTCATTTATAGATAATTATATTGATTCTTGTTTTATATTCTGCGATCATATTCTAGCAATAAAAACAACATCTTGTACTTTGACTCGAACAACAAAAGATCTCAAAAAACAGAGAAATTTCTAGTATAACGCTATAATGCATGTTAACAGCCAGACACAAAACAAACACGAATGTTCCTGACATAAATGTTTATTCGGCGTATGTCTGATGTGACGTGTATAAATGCGTCAAATATTACTTTTTTTTATTTACTGATTTTAAAATTTAAACTATAAAAAATGTGTTTTCATTGTTTGGCAGATTTCAAAATGCCTTAATTGGTATTGACGGATTTTGTACTACAAAAAGTGACAGTCTATATTTATGTTAAAAATAAAATTTTCACTCGTCGACTTTATTTTTATCTTTTTTTGTAATAAATCTGTATAATTACCTTTTAATTCAATTATTTCGATCCTAAATTATATATTTTGAATTGCACTATATGTATGCAACTTTGCTATATATACTATTGTCCTAATAGTTGCCCGATTTTATATATAACGTTCTATGTAAATGTATATGTACACTTATATGTGTTTATTAAGCAGGCATTTCTCAAACTGTCATCAGCTTTTAATATTCTCTTCATTTAAATATGCTATCATATAAGAAACTGTTCTCACCGGTAAGGCTGGCCTGGCCGCCTTTTGTATAATTCTATATATTTTTGATATTTATTTGTTTTGATTTTTAGGGAAGAAATTTGTTTTCATAACACTAGAATAATTTCTTATCATTTTTCTAAACAAATTTTCTTTTATATACATACTAATACTCAAAAATAGTTTGTCTCTATCTAAAACCCATTTTAACGTCGTAGCTTTTATATATATATATATATATATATATATATATCTTCTTTTTATTGACGTTATATATATATATATTTATATTTTCTTCTCTTTTCACCGCTAGAACAGTTACCATACCTCTCTTCATTGGCATTTATACTAAAAATCACGACACTGCAATGGGTTTAACTATTTTTAACACTAGTATAAATAGAAAAGAAACCTTGAATAATAATAAATATACGGTGCATTTATATTCTTCAAGTCCCAAGATAAGTCTTGTTATTGATATCCTTGTGATACATAGGCTGCTGACGCTTACTATTACGTAGACCTCATGCTTGTTTGTCAATTACATATAAAAATATAACAATTTAATTAAATATTGAATAATGATTATTGCAAATAAGAATCACAATAAACTTATTATTCTTAATAATAATAAATACTTTATTGTACATCAAACATAAAAATACATGAAAAATTAACAGTTATTATAAAGTAAAATGGGCAGCCTTATCGCAAATTGCGGCAGCCTTTAGATGGATAGACTAAATGAGAGAAAGAGTAAGTATAGAGAGTATATTAAATATAGAAAATATATTAAATATATATAAAATAAACAGATTTTATTTAAGGAAATATAATTAAGTATCATTATAGTGATAGAAAGTGATCCCTCACCAACCGTTTGAACACAGGCAGGGACTGTATGCTTCTAATATTAAGCGGGAGTGCATTCCACAAATGATCATCCAGGGCCGTAAAGGACTTACTAAAAAACGTTGTGGAATGCACAGGCGTTTTCAGTAAAAGGTTCTCTGATGACCTGAGAGATTTCTCGTAGCTTTCACCGAAACGATTTTTAAGATATGAAGGGTAGGGTAAGCACATAATCTGTTATCTACTTGTTACTACTATTTTAAATATCTATGTATATATATTTTAACTTTGTACATTAGAAAAAAAATATATTTAAAACGTAATCACTAATAGTGGGGTACAGAGTAATTTAATAAAAAGTGGCAAGATGTTATCATTATAATGTTTTGTTTACATAACGAGGTCAACAAACCAAGTATACAGTCCGCTTGATGGTAAACGTGACCAAAACCAATAGACGCTTGTGTCATCAAAAATTTATCACTAGCGTATACAGTTATTTCAACGCCTCTTTCACTCTTCAAATCGGAACACAGTAATGCGAGCACCTGGCTGTGAAAATAGGTGAGAGTTAGGTCCCGTTGCAGACAACCTTTGTATCATGCCCAACCCCAGTAGTATTAGGAAAAATTTACTATAATATTCCACTAAGGATACCTCGTCCCCCCTGTGGGTTATTTAAAAATGAGTGCTGTAGAACCAGGATGTAGGTAGTAATTCACCTATAAGCCGTATATTCCGTCTGTATAATAGTCTAGCCAAAACTCTGTCTAAACTTGACATTATTTTTCATGCTCTCCCAGGTTTCTGACATTGGTAAAATCAATTGATGGCGAACCGTAAGATTTCTGATTTTTTATTCCAGTGTTTGTGTATTTTGTTATTTATTTTACATACTGAGTGATTATTACCTTTTTTAATATTAATAATTATGCATGATGTGATTGCTTGTAATTTGAAGAACAGTTAGTTAATATATTTTTGAAAACACAATCATAATTTACTATTACTTATGTTGGTAATCCAATAATAAATAAATAAACTCTAATATATGTTGATAATTAACATATGCACTTATTGACAGAAATAAATCTATGTAATAGATATAAATTACCAGTGCTGCTTTTTGGGAACCAATTTATAATTAACGAAATTAATGTTTGCTCCGAATCCAGAGTCATAAAAAGACACGTCCTCATTCTATCTACCTGTTATGAAAATAGCTGTTGACTCACAAATTAATTGGAACATGAAAAACGTGTGAACATGCCCCAATTAAATTCGACGCGATCAATTACACAATCTTTTTTTTCTGCCAATTACCAATTGACTCAACATTTTTTATCAATCTCTAACATATATTATTAAATTAGGCCCATTACAAGGGCTTTCAAATCGTCAATAAAATAATAAATATAATAGCAGCACCCCGCGTTTTCACCAGCGTCAAGTCATACTAATTTTCACCCCTCTTTTACCCCCTTAAGGAATGATTATAAAAAAAACTTTTTACCTGTGTAATTCATTTGAATAACTTCAAAATCGGCAAAGTTTCATACTAACTCTGGTTCTCCTATATATTATCCATTCTTAGTACTCCCTGACGCTATAAAAGGAATCTCTCTGCAAAATTTTAGTTTCTAACCCTTTAAGATGAGAAATATTAGTCAGTCAGTCAATTAGCTTTTTTTTATATATCGCTCTGTAGCAAGAACAACGACACAAAATAGCATCAATCAAAATGCAAATTTAAAGTCTGTTAAAACTAAACTAGTGTTCTTTTTAGAACTTCAGTTATATTAGAGTTGTGTCGATGTTCTTGCAAAAGAGCGATGCACAGAAGATGCAGACGACCCTGATGACCCAAGGGATCATAAGAGTCATCAAATAGATAATTTAATTAGGCCCACCTTACACTAGTCGGCCGACACCAGGTGAGTCCTAAATCTAGGTTTACTGCTTTTAAGCACTTTTTGTCCAGATTTGTTCGATACATTTTAGGCTGTTTTCGTTCCCTTTTTAACTAGGTTGAAAGTACGTATTCCACTGTATCAGTTGACCTATTATCGTTTCTATTTTTTGTTTATACAGACTTTTAATTAGATTGTTTTTTTTTTAACCAAAATTAATTTGAAACTCCGCTTGCTTCGCTCGCTCCACTGCTTGTTGTCACGTCTCTAACCTAACCTAATCTAATAATGTGGCAAATGAAAATATTTTTAGCCAATAGCCAAATTCGGATTTGGAGCCAATAGCAAATTTCGGTAAAATAGTAATGATGTCAAATGTTATTTTGATTACTTTAAAGGATTTATGCATTGGAAAATGTGTTTTAGGTGAAAGGCCTTAGACTTTAGGTGAAACTCGAACTTGTATCTTTCCTAATCGGACAACGGGACTACCGATGTTAAAATAATTATTTATAAGCATTTAACCTATAAAACATAACTAACTTAAAGAGCTCAGTTTTAGCAATTAAGTTTTTAGCAAACAAGCAAAACAAATAAAAATAAATGCTGCCATATTTCTCTATTTTAATTAATGTATTTTTCCACATGGCAGCAATCATCAGGCGTGATAAAATTATTAAAGTCAGCACGTCAGTAGCGACGCCATATTTAAATGTAACATAAGCATTTCTGTTTGAATTTCTGAGGATATTTTGTTAACTGTTATCAAACGAAAATATGACTGTTGTCTACAAATTACAAAATTTGAGTCGTCAAATATTATTAATCTTTAAAAATTCACAAGGCATCATTGTAAATCTGCGTATCAAATTAGAAATAAAATGATCCGTATTCCCGTTTGTCACCTGATAATAAATATTAAACAATCTTTTAAAGTAAAAAGGGATTTTTTTTCTTTTTATAAGTTGCTTCAAACTTATAAAAGTTTGATATTGAGTGTATGTATGTCAAAAAACAATACTAGGAAAAATTCGACATATCTAAGGTCTCGTTAGCAAAGCGGCAGTACAGTGCCCTGGCATGAGAAAGATGTAGGTATAAATCCCTTCTGAAACCTGAGACAAGTTGATGGTTTTCTAATAAATATTATCTTAGAGATCGTTACGAGTTGCAGCTGGAGAAATTTCGCATATTAAAGACAATGGACATATAGCACACTAATTACTGTTCCAGCTGATAAGTGTCTAAGTACTGTCCGGACGATGCAACAAGGGATGTTGGTGACATAAGATTGATTATTGAGGCTGTATCTGTCGATATCATTAAAATAAGTATAATAGATATTAAAAATTTAAATATGAGTTTACACTACTGCTATCCGTCCCGTTTTCAGAGTGACCTACATATATTAGCTGCTTGTGTAAATTTCTGTAGCATTGGTAAAAATCTGTAGCTACAGTAAATTTCTAAAGCTAAAATAAATTTCTGAAGATTTAGTACATTCCTGATGCATAAGTTAATTTCTGTAGCTGAAGTAAATTTCTGAATATTTAATAGGTTTTTGATGTTTTAATTAATTCCTGTAGCCTGGGTAAATTTCTGTAGCTTAAGTAAATTTTAGAAGCGTGAGTAAATTTCTGTAGCTTAAGTAAATTTCTGTAGCTTTGATAAATTTCTATAGCTTGAGTAAAATTCTGTAGCTTGGATAATTTTTGCAGCTTGAGTAAATATCTGTAGCTTAAGTATATTTCTGCAGCTTGAGTAAATTTCTGTAGTTTGAGTAAATTTCTGTAGCTTGAGTTTATTTCGGCAGATTGAGTAAATTTCTGCAGCTTGAGTAAATTTCTGTAGCTTTAGTGAATTTCTGTAACTTAAGTTAATTTTTGTAGCTTGAGTAAATTTTTGCATCTTGAGTAAATTTCTGTAGCTTGAGTAAATTTTTGTAGCTTGATTATGTACCAAAACCAACAGATGGCAGTATGTCTACACGAAACAGTGCAGCTTAAAAGCACAGGACTAGGATGGGTAGCAGCATCCACGTCGCGAAAGCTGCGCTTTGCTATTACCAACCCACTTGCCCAGCGTGGAAATTATGAGCATATAATGTAATTTCTTGGAGAGTTTCAATGGCTGGTAGAGAAAACGGTGGACTTTCAATGACTGGTATGATGAAGTACAAAGGGTAAACTAATACCGCATCGCTACAGGGCGAACAAATATTTGCCCAATTACTGAAAACACCAAATTCAAAAACCCTTGCGTTAGTTCACTGAACTAATTTTAATTATAATTTCTCGAATTTGCCTAGCTTTTAAAATGATGAGGTAAAAAATTCTTGCTCCTTAAAGGTTTTGTAAATATAGATAAAACAGGTTGAATAAACTTCTCCTCAAACGGACTTCAAGTTATTTCTAATATGTAAACATTAATGAATTGATGAGTCGAGAAGAATTCGGTTTTTATGCAAACAGAAAAGAGACCAAGAATTTTCGGCGGTAATTAAATGTCATATTAGCTTAAGACTACCACTGTTGATGGAGTATTGAGCGTGATCATGCGGTTTCAGTCACATCATTTGTCCACCTGATATGTTGATCATCATTACAGCTATTGGAAGTCTCCTACTAAACACAGACTTCTTCAAGAAAAAGGGCATTTTGCCCATAATTTCCGCGCAGGGAAAGCGTGTTGGTAATTACAGAGCGCCAGCTTTCGCGACGGGGATGCTGCTACCCATCTCAACCATATGCATTTGAGCTAAACTAATTCTGATGGATATATCGCCATCTGTCGTTTCTAGTACCTTAGTCACCTCTTTCGATACCTACCGATAAAGGAAGGTACTATTCTAAATTTGCCGGTACCTCACGGCTTATAATAATAGACTTAATTTTTTCTTAACAACATTATAAAACAATTGCTTAAAAATACATTGTAAAATTTACGACTGCTGAGGAAGGTAACGACTGAGGCAGAGAACCGCCTGTTTTTAAATCACCAGGGTAATGGCTGGAAATTCTTCTTCCTTTTGCCATCAAAATAACGGTTGCTCAATTTCTACTTCTACCAGTCCTTCATTATGCTGATGCCAGTTATTACCTTACAGAGGATCAACTTAAGAAGCTTGAGCGTCTTTACAACTTCTGTATAAGATTCATTTGCGGTTTACATAAGTATGATCATAAGTACAACTTTTATACTAAGCTCAAATTGCTATACAAGCTATTGTTCTGTCCTTTCCCTTCTACTTATCTTAAACACTACTTTGTGTTCCTTTGGGACAGCCCTGAAAAATCTCTAAGATCGTCAGAGAATTTGTCATTCAAAATGCCTTGGCATTCCACAACCGCATTCTATAGCAAAACCTATACGGTTCAAGCCGTTCGTTTGGAAGTGCGCTCTCTTTCTATTTTTAAGAGAATGGTGAAGTAGCATTATCTGTCACTTTGATGTCACTTGTTCTGTAACTATATCCTTTATATGTATTTAAATGTATGTATATATTTATATATATGTTTATATGTATGTATGTTTGTTTGTTGTACTAACATACCTCAATCTTCCACCAGCTTTAACATTATTTCTATCCAAAGATTGCCTGTATGAGATTGCATTTAGCGATAAGGTCGCCTCTTGTACCTGCTATTCCATGTGTTTGTGATGTTTATGTGTTGTTTTTATTGGTGTACAATAACTAGTATATTATTAATATTATTACTTAGATTTCAATTTCTCGAAACACTGAGGGTGCCTCGGTACATAACCAAAGGCCTATCACAGGCCTAGGCCAAGTGAAGTTAAGGATCATGATAGGGGGAAGGAAGATCTTGCAAGAACTTTCGGACAATACGGTAGGTGTTAAGAATTGCCGCTTTCTGCCTAGTGATGTAAATGCTTTCAGGTAAGTCAAGGGTTCGTAAGGCATCAAGTAGGTGCTTAGGAATGACACTAGTACAATGTACACTTTATTCGTATTCCATATTTTAACTATTTCTTCTTTTAGCTATGTGTATTTAAGTATTTTTTCTGTGATAGTTTTATGTAGGTATGTTCATTTTTATTGTATTCTCGGCGTTAGCTGATTCAACTGCGTATTCTCCATTTAATAACTATAAGGTTATTGATTCTCAGTTCTTTGAACTATGTGTCCCGCAATTCCACTTTGCTAGTCTGTTTTACTGTATACGGTAATTTTACGGAACTCCCTTTTCCTGATTCCTGAATCAATCACGCAAATCTCCGACCACTATATATTTTAGAGGTCTATTTTGAGAAGATTTATTAAGACCACCGTTGGACTACGACTTCGGTAAATCAGGAATCCCTCAGGATGTGACTTCAAGGTCAAGAACTAGAAGACGTACTATTCTATCCTGCCGGTATTCCAAAGCTATGGACAGAAGTACGTATATTGACTGAATCAACCCTGAACAATATCGACCTCCAATACAACTTGGAAAGCGAAATGTCATCGCATTGTGTTCATTTGGAATTCAATTAAAGTCTACGGGTTAACCGGAAAAAGGGCGATGGGGTTCGATTGTGGATCTTTCTCTGAAACGGTTATGACAAGGGAAACGGAAGTTCGGCCATTTTGTTTACTCTAACTGAAATGTCGAATGATCTAGTGACTTTAAATTTTATGACTATATTTTGACAGCTTCTGTTTACATTTTACTGTCACATTTATAATATTATTACACCACGTCGAAAAACAAGCTTACAGTCGGTGTGGTAGAAAGCGTCGCAGTAGCCTCTAGACGTTCGCTATATCACAAGAATATTACCAGCGCGTTGCCAACCTTGCGACTTGAAGATATCATGTCACATTACCGAGTAATTTCAATGACTTTATCACCCTAGAAACCGGAATCGGAATCACTGAAAGCAGTGTTTTCTGGCGGTAGGATTTAAGAATAAGTCTACCATACCATTAAAATTATAAAAAGGAAATAATATTAATATAAAATGCTCAATTTAGAGCTAGATATTGCCACAAAAGATTTTACTAACCTCAGGTAATAGAATTTTTAGTGTTACGTAATTATACAAACAAACTTTCTTAATATCAATATAGTAGTAACTACCTAGCTACCTGCAGCTCGTCTTTACCTTACTTTTTGAATACCAAAAGGTTGCCGACCACTGCACTATAAGATAATATGAACGAATCTACTGTTCCTGAAATGATACATTGTTTTTAAATTAATCATATTTATATAGATTTTGATGTGGGTGAGTATTTCTACCGGCAAACAGCAGTGTTCGCATTATGTTTCAGTTTAACGGTAATTTCAATTTGGTAATTTCACTGCCTCTCACCAGAGGTACTATGACATATATTCTTAAATAAACCACAATACTAAAAACCTGTCGCTACCCAAGAAATTTTATTACCTCTTCCAGTTTCAAACCGTATATTTTCCAGTAATACTTAAATTTTCTGTTTATATCGCTTAGCCATGGCCCGGGTTTGTTGCCAACGACACCATCTTTAAAGAGGAAAAATTATTATTAAATAAAAAGATATATATAGATAATAATAAATAACACACTTTATTGTACACCTTAAATTGACAAACAATAATATTGATAGTAATACATAGTGGAGTACAATTGGCAGCCTAATCGGATAGAGCGATTACTTCGAGGCAACCTTTCAATGGAAAATGTGAGGAAAACATTTTTTAAAACATGTGGTATCAAAACAAAAGAATAAAAGTAATGTATAAGAAAACTGTAACAATCTTGAAATATATACAGTATAAATAAAATAAGTTCTAAAATCGAAGTAATTATAGCGATAGATAATACTCCTTCACTCCATTCTACAGCAAAAAGTGTCATTACAACTTTTAGTCTTAATTTTTTCCGTCTAACTCCCTTTCGCAACGCGCGCTATAGAACTCTGTTCAAAAATAAATAACAGCTATTGGTTACTAAAGATATTTGATATTTACTTTTAACATATTCAGTTACATATGAGTTAACCTTTGGCTTAACTATTGAATACATTTCTTTTATATTCAATGCAAAATATGAGTAAAGTACATGTTTGTAGCGGATATAAACGGTTGTTTCTCATTTTATATCTTTAACCTTTTGTATATGTATATTTGATTCTTTATCTCTCACTTTTATCAAGAAAGGTCAACTTATTCATTATTTCTATCACAAAAAGTAATTTTTGCCTAAATATTAAGTTAATGTCCTAATCTTTGGTCTTGTTCGTATCACTAATAAAATAACCTTTACAAATAAATGATAATAATTAATAAAAATGGTGAGAGAAGCAGTAAAATTATTAAGTAAATTTGAGATTGTATATTCGACACACTAGTGATATCTATGTGATGACACGGGTGTCTATAGGCTGCGGTCACGTTTATCATTAAGCGGACCGTACGCTTGCTTGCTGTCTTCATATCATAAAGAAAATTGACCTCCCTAAAAAAGAAGGTATTTTCCCTTCATTGCTGCGCTAGGTAAGCGGGATGGCAATCGCAGGGAATCTGCTGTCCATCTCTACCTAGATTCATCTGCACTCTGGGTATATAAACCGGTCGGTTCTGGTACCTCAGTCGTCTCATACAACACCTGGTACAGGACGAGGTACTATTCTACTCTGCCGATACTACACCACGCTAAGCAAGCAATAATAAGCTAGGAGCTACGCTGTTTTAAATAGATATAACGCCATCTGACGGTTCAGGTATGTCGCTACCTTAAGTCCACTGATGTGCTCATTAGTAAACTTAAGGTATTACAGAGGTAGACCTTCCACAAAGGTCGTCTGCATTGGTACCTCACTGACTTATTTCTACAACTAACAGTGTACGCATTTCTGTGCTGTGATTTGAAGGACGACAGAGGCAGTGTAATTACTAGGCTTCCAGTCACAAGGCTGGTAATACGCTTTTGTGATGATATGAGTGTATATAGACTGCGGTGACGCTTACTATCACGAGGACCATATACTTGCATGTTGGCTAAGTTATGTAAAAAATGTCTCGATTTCAGAACTCCTCACTAAGCAGGCTGAAATATTTTTATCCATAATTTTTATTAAAAATCTATAAAAAGAACCCGGTCATTCAAACTCCTCCAGCTTCTTGAGAAATCCTAGCGTCCGCATTGTTGATACTTTGTATTGGAAAACAAACTCTATGCGTGTACAGTAAAGATCAATGTCGACAATTGTTGTAGGACATTTCTTAAGATATTTCAGATATTTCTAGGGTTGTCAATTTCTTTCAATGCTAGTTATGTTTGTAATTTTATATAATTATCATCACCAAAGTAACTTTAGAATTTTGCCCATAATTACCGCGCTGGGCAGGCATGTTGGAGATCGGTAATACTGCTGCCCATCCCCGCGCTGTTGCGTTTAAGATGCACTGTTTCAGTTGGATATATTCTGGATTCTGGAGGTACTGCTCTATTCGGCCGGTACCTCACAGCGAATGATACGAAAGTGTTTTCAATTTACATTTATACAGTAGAGCGCCCCGGCTTCGCAAGGATGTTTAATTGTTTTAAACATTTGGGTTATCATTATCTCATCGCATCTCTAGGTGAAGAATGTAAGAACTCAAAACTGAAAGTTTATGTTGACCAAAATGATCGCGTACGGATTCGCATACTTATACGGAAAGAAAACTTTTTTGTAAATGTTTTCAATTGTAATCTTTCTCAAAGAGTTTGACATTAAATCTAAATAATTGGCGACGTTCGTAGAATTGTGTTAAAAATATTATTTTGAGTTGGAATCTTCGTCTATGATTGTGATATATAGAATGACTAAAACTGATCATAGTCTTGAAAATCTTATCCACGATCCAAACCAGAAACAAAAGTTTTATGTCTTCTGTTAATGATTGCACTAACTGAACAAAATAAAAAATGAAATTAATAAAATTACTCGGTGAAATCATCCAGAGTATTAACTTTTTGTATGAAATAAAAATGTTAGCTCTTAAGGAAAAGTGAGTTAAGCGAATTTGAAAATTCACTACACGTCCAACAGTCCTCTATTGCAAACGACCTTATCATGAGATAAACCTCATGCAAAGGTCACCTACAGTGGTACTTCACTGTCATTTGCATTGCTGTCAGCATTTGCCGGTTTGAAGCGTGAGAAAGGCAGTAAAATTACTGGGTAATACGACATAATATCTTTAAGTCACAAGTTTGGCATCTCGTTAGTGATAACCTTGTGATATTACGAGCATCTCTAGGCTGCAAGGACGCTTAGTAATATAGGAACTGAATGCTTGTTTACCAACCTAGTGAAATATAAAAAAAAAATACCACAGATTATCTAGTAAATTTTATACGAACTTAGCATAAGCCGAAACAAAAATCACGGTATTAACTTCTGTTCGACAACGATATCCTGTTAGCTTAAAAGCTGTCATTAGTAGGAGGCTTTCAGCGTTTATAATTTCAATGAAAATAAATTACTTGCTTTACTTGACGTTAACAAGTGACTGTTGGCTTAAATAAAATTTATATGTTTATTTACATAAAAAAATCGTGTCATGTCGTTCGTTCGGAAAGAGCTTCGAAACTATTGATCCTATTGTAATAACTTATGCTTACTGTGTGGCTTTGATTCAACTTAAGAGGACGGATAGTATGTATCTCAATTCATATTGATAATATTTTTTAAAGATATCAATGTAAAATATAAATTCACAGATGTAAAACATATATGACGGGCCTGATATCGCAGATGGTAGTGATCCTATCTTGTGCTCTAAGGGTCGTGGGTTGGATTCCCAACCAGAGCAAATATTTGTATCATGACATTTGTGTTTCTTCCGTGTCTAAATATATGTATTTAAGTAGTATATTTGTGATTCCTCTGTTGTCTGTAACACAAATGCTTTAAGCGACTTACCACGGAGTCAGGTCAATGTATGAGATGTTGTGGGAATTTTTATATAGTAAAACAACAAAGGTTTTCGGACTCGTGTCTGACATCAAAACGCGCACGTTGTCGATAGCCCTATAACATCTCTACTATAAATTCCTCCGTCCTTCGCAATCTTACTACCTCTACAACCACATTTCGTATGCCACAGGCCCGATGGCGTAAATGGTAGTGATCCTGTCTTATGCGCCAAAGGTCGTGGGTTCGATCCCCACCCAGGGCAAATATAATATGATGATATATGTATTTAAGTAGTAAATTTTTTATTCCTTCATTGTCTGATGTCCGTAATGCAAGTAGTTTTTGCTATTTATCATTGAGTTAGATTAATTTATGAGATGTAGTGGGAATTTATTATTATTACATTTCGTAGATCAGTACACCGTGTTCGCGCATTAAAACTGTAAAACAAAGGAGTACAAAAAGTTATGTTCATCATTATCATCATATCAGCTGCAGGACATTTATCACCACTTATATCACCCTTACCGCCAAATTATCGTAAGCGACACTTTGGTTGAAAATGTTTTCTTTATCGTAACTTGTATTTAAAGCTGTAACGTACATATCCCGGTCGACGTTTCCCTCCAAAAAAACCGTGATAAAGTTATAGCAATAGCTAAAATTTAATTGCTTAATAATATTTATAAAAATCCTTCTCCTTTTAAATTTGGGTTTTGTCGGTTACACTAAGACGGCGGTAAAGGCTCGATATGTGGGCTGCGTCTAGCGCGATTCTGAGGTTTTGTGGAAAAGACACTACGCTGCGCTTGCCGGTACGTGGTCTCCATTCCAGAGTTTTACCACTCCATTATCCATCAGTTATGCATGCTAAATACCCTACACGTTACCACTTCAACTTGCTAATCCACCGGGCTATATTGGAAACATTGGTTTATTTATACGAGGGTACACCTATAAACAGATACAAATCATAAATAGGGGTAACAAAAAATATATATAGATAAACAAAAAAATTTAATTGAGACTTGGTTTGTGACATCCCTACACTAGTTTTTATTGATGAAAGCCCTTGCAAGGAGTGTCACAAAAAGCTACCTAATAACGGACAAATAAATTTCTGGGTACTAAGAATCTTTGTTCTGCTGAAAGAATGAGGGATGACACCGATAATTCTCCTTTTATTTATATAGAAACTGAAATTAGTTTTTGTGGAGCCATTTGTGATTCGGTAAAACAAAGACTTTTTATATATGTTTGATACCAAAGCTACTCACTAACAGGATGGCTGGGATACGCTTAGGGTTACATTTACAAAATTTACTGCAAAAAATAAAAATTTTGTTTTCATTGCCACGCTAAGCACGCATGTGGGTCGCATTTGAGCTGTAATCGGTACCTTAGTCGCCTCTTACGACACCTGGTACAGAAGAAGGTACTATTCTACTCTGCCAGTACCTCACGCAAAAAATAAAATGAAAAAAGTCAACTTTTTAATATATAAATATTCTACATTAATTTCAGGTCAGTTTCAGACATTAGCATCGCAACAAAGTTTCTCCTAGCAACCTCATCCATTTGCATTTGATCTACAGTGTTTGAATAGATACACCGCCATCTGTCGATAATATATTTGGAATAAACTGAGCTAGTGTACTCTGCTAGTACGCCAAAGATAAATTTTGTTATAAAATTTTATTATATTGTCCGCCTGGTACGTAGGACGCGTAGGTACCTGAACCGCCAGATAGCGGTATACGAGTATATCTTACCGGCCAAACTATTTACACAACAGCATATGAACGTTCCGCTATTTACACTACGCCTGCCCCCTCTTTTAGGGGGATGCCAAACAGTAGACTCCCTAAGGCTGATATGATGATATCATTATATCCGATATCCGGAATCGGTGAGGGTAGGTGGCGCCACTGTGCTGCACATGGACAATAATATAAATCATAATGAATAGCGTGGTCTGAATAACCCAAGAGGGTCCAGTACAAAACATAATAATAGACAGGAAGCAACATTCCCGCTAACAAAATCTGCACGCACGAAGTGTTTAAGGAACGTCACGCGAAATGACAAAGGGTTCGTGTCATTTGTCGCGCGTCATACAAATGTTTACGGCCAGAATATTAAACATCAGGAAAATATACGAATGAATATACGAATGAATATTTACATTAAAATTATTTTACCACTCAAAGTCGTTGTCACGTAAAATTTTCGCCCGTATACCGATTTTACAGGCAACCAATTTTTATTTCATCTATTTTTACCGCCAAATAGCAGTGTACGCATTGCTGTGTTCTGGTTCGAAGGGTGAAAAAAGCAGTTAAATTATTTATTAGGCAAATGTTCAGTTCACAAGGTTGGCGACACACCAGTGATATATTTATGATATCACTGGTGTGTCAGCCTATAGACACTCGTGTCGAGTGTTTATAGGCTGAGGTCACGTTTATCATCGAGCGAACCTTATGCTTGTTTGCTTCCTTCATAATATACAAAAACTATAAAACTATATATAATTAAATAATATATATGTAATCAGAAACCTCCTTTTTTGCAGTCGGTATAAATCACTATATATTAATATACTAACACATACACTAAAAGTTCTTGAAGTACAGACATTAGATAACAGAGGGATCCAAATATAGTACTTAAATGCATATTTGACACACAGACACAGAAAAAACATAAATCTTTATCATATGTTTGTCCCGGATGTGAATCGAACCCATGACCTTTGGTGCACTAGATAGGAAAACTACCAGATGTGCCAACTTCAACTAAACTTATAACTACTGAAACATTATATTATAACAAAAGAGACATCGATCGTAGTTGTACTAATAAAACTTTAAATGAAATATCCTTGCGCTTTACCTTCAAAGTTCCAAAGAAACTGGAACGAAACTGTACCAACGGACCTTATTGGGTTTGTGGATATACAGTCTAGACATTCTTTGTTACAATACATCCGCTAAATTGTAGTGCGATCAATCTAAGTTCTTGTGCGCCGCAGGTCGTGGGTTGGTAAATTAAGGACCATTATTTATATGATGATATTTGTGTTTGTTCTGTGTCTGGATGTTAAATATATATATTTAGTATTATATTTGTGATTCCTCAGTTGTAGGATGTCTGTAACACAAGTGCTCTAAGCAACTTAACTCGAAGTCAGGTCAACGTATAAGATGTGCTATAAATATTTTTTTTTTATATAATGAAGCCAACAAGCGTTTGCTTGACAATAAACGTGACCGCAGGCTATAGACCTCGTGTCATCACAAAGATATCACTGATGTATCGTCAACCTTGTAACCTGAAGATACAATTTCATATTTACCTAGTAATTTCACTGCCTCTCTCATCCTTCAAACCGAAACACAGCAATGCGAACCCTGCTATTTGGCGGTAGAAATAGGTGAGAATGAGGTGCCAATGCAGACAATTTGTAAGACGCCTACCTCTAATATATTAGGTATTTTAAGAGTTCGCAGGTAAAATCGAGAATAAGGTCGCTCATTAATGAGCAGCATCATCCCCTCCTCCAGTGGCGCTGGAATTGACATCTGAGTAGTCCAGTATCAAGTTCTCCGAAAAAAACGCATAGCAATAAATTACATTTAACAGCGTTATTTTCATTATACAAATCTTATTCGAAAAGACAGCAATATATACATAATTGGACCAAGTCGAATAATAAGCAATGTTTGCATGATAATATGCGTACGCAGCTTATATGTTTGTAATATCACAAGGATTCCAATAACGAATTGCCAACAAACAAAAATTTACATATAAAAATGTACATTTTACAACGTTATTGTCATTATACATATCGAATTCAAACAGGCAGCACTACACTTCACTTTAGTGAATGGACTGTTTAAAATGCAATCATTCGGCTTGTTTCACATACTATCTTCCGTTCACTTTACGGAGTAGAAGTATGAAATAGGATAGATACATAAAGGAATCGGAGTGTAACGTCTTATTTTTGATAAGACTAGGCAACAAACTAGCATACAGTATGATAGAAAGGATCTATAGACGCTCGTAATATCACAGGGATATATGACTATCGCGTTGCCAGCCTTGTGACTTGAAGATGTTGCATCTCCCACTCTTCAAACCAGAACACATTAATACGAATCCTGCTTTTTGGCGGTAGAAATAGGTGAGAGTACTAGTTGACCTTTGTATGAGGTCTAGGTCGTGTAAATGTGCATTAAGTGCGTCTTCCTCTTCATATTCTTATCTTTCTTTTTTAAGACACACATACATTCACCGGCCTGCAAACTAAGTCGCTTAAAGCACTTGTGTTACGTACATTAGTCAACATTCCAGTCGCAACCCCTTTCTTGGTGAGGCTTTCAATTGTTGTAATGATGAGTAATTAAATCTAAATCATAATCTTATTAATTGAAACTTGATTTCAAACTATTATTAGAACATGCTTACTTTAAGCTAAATTAGAAAAATAAAAATAATTCAAATTTTACAGATTCATAAAGAGTTACGCCTCCCTCGGCTCACGTTTCATCCGAAAAATCAAATTATATCCCCAGCTCTCTCTAACCGTTTTGTTTCGTATCACCCGTCCTTGTCACTGGGAGTATTCTCGTAAATTATTTGAACGGTGGCCAATAACATTTTTATTACTTCAATAAAGTGGAGTTGGTTTACGACGATATTTATTTTAAATCATCATTCAGATGAAATCTCAAAGAATCAATTTATGAATATGTGTTTTTTTTTATTTAACTTGGTTTGTTTTATTGACCACTAGGCATATTACCGACTTTGATTGAATAGGTTAATAAAAAACCTTTATTGCTGTGTACTAAACATTTAATATGTACATCTTAACTATATATATATATTACACATCGGAATTCCCCTGTTTAATGCTCTGCGTGTCTTTTGACACATAGGCTTCTTTCAGCTGCTTCCATTCCTATCTATTCTTCGCTTGACTTGTCCATGTTGCTCCTCCAAACTTTCTGATATCATCTGATTTAGGAAATAAGGTAAGTTCAGACATCTGATTGACATGACTCCGTGGTAAGTCGTTAATAGCACTTGTGTTACGGACATCAGACAATAGAGGAATTACAAACATGATACTTAAGTACAAGTTTTTAATGCCCAGACACAAAATAAACACAAATATCATCATGTGAATATTTGTTCTGGGTGGGGATTTAACCCTCGACTTTAGACACATAGGATGCCTGTGCCATCGGACCCGTCAAAGGTTTCAAAATATAGGGATCTTTGCCCATATTTACACCACGCTGGCACGTGTGGTGGCAATCTCCAACATGCCAGACCATAGAATTCTCTATTCCGAGTTTTCTTTTTAATCGCTCCTTTCGTTATTGCATCGAAAGAACGCACCCCTCTGCTTGTCCGATTCGGGCGGGCGTCTTTCAGGGCTCTGTGCTTTCTCTATTTTTGACTACATTCCTACATCCCCGAAGTAAAACTCGCTCTTTCTCGCTCTCTTCTTGATACTGCTCTATACTACTCAGATTTGAATAGGTGTTACGTCATTAGGCATCTCCAAACCGCCATCTTGTCTCACTAACTTAAGCGTCACTCTTGTTGCACAGGTGATGATGACGATAATAAGATTCGTGTTCTTCTGTATATGATGCATGTATTATACATATAAACATTCCTCTTAACTCACTATATCAATTAAATAAATTGCATCAGAAACTGTTGCGTTGTTTTAAAAATACACATCCAGGGGGAAGTGACTTAGTTTTATACTATCTAATAACATAGATACTGTCATGAAAACTATATATTCTTGCTTATATGGGTTACCTATTAAAATATTTGAATGACAAAGTTATTAAGATTTCTACAGAAATCACTACATACAGAATTGAGGTTAAAATGAATCCAACTGCATGCAATCTCTTATCCGAACAATTTACACTGTAAAAATTAAACATTCGTTTGCAGAAGAGCATAAAACACAATGTAAGTGTGAAACAGGCAAACTTCGACTTTATTCCGTATGAAAAGGACTCAGTTGCAATGTTAACGGTGTAGGAATGTTGTGACAAAATATTCGTGGAAACTATCCTACTGCTAAGTGCAACTAATGTGCGCTAAGAATTTTACCTAAACCCAGCCACGCTAGCAGAACTATTTGGAAGGTTTAAGGTTTCGAGGAATTGTTGTTGGCACAATAGGCGGGAGCTTGGCTGGACTATGTAATTTCATGATATTTCCGATTAAATAAAAACGTATTAAATAATTCTAATTTATGAACATAGGCCTTCCCAAGAAACGGGAAATTTGCCATTAATTGCGGCGTTTGGCAGGCGTTGTAGCAATCGCACAGCATAGCTCCGTGACGGGAATTTTGATGCACATCCCCGCCACTTTTGCATTTGAGCTAGACTACTTTGAGTATACCATTTTTCCGTTCTGGTATCTCAGTCGCCTCTTGCGACATTTGGTACTGGGGGCGGTACAATACTGCTGGTATCTTACAATGAAGTTCCAAATAGAAAAATATTGATTTTGTTTATTAACCTAGAAGTATATATATAGCAATAACAATAGTTTGTGATAAATATTTTTTGTGGTATTGACATATAAGAATAGTACCTTTACTAGCGGGCGTAAGCAGCGACTCATCTCGGATCCAATATATGGCAGTTAATCCTAAATACAAGAGTTATTAGCGAGGCAATTATAATTAATTATACTCAACATCTCATATTACCTGACTTCGGAGTAAGCCTCTTAGAGCACTTGTGTTACAGACATCAGACAATAGAGGAGTTACAAATATAATACTATGTATTTAACATATTTTTAACGCCCAAACATAAGACAAACAAAAATCATTATATAAATATTTGTACTAAGTGAAAATCGTACACACGACCCTCGGCACATAAGATGAGTCCACAACCAATACGCCAATTAAAGGTGAAAGTCCCTAAAATGGGTTCCCTAAAATATATTCAGCCCTTTGTCTAGCAGATGACATATATCTTAGATGATAATGAATCCGAACACATCTTAAATTCCTATAATAGCGGTTAGCCGTTGCATGCGTCCGCATATGGTACATGACAAAGATATCATGAGATTTATAATCTGACATCATCATCATCATATTAGCCATTGGAAGTTCCCTGCTGAACATAGGCCTCCCCAAGAATCCTTGATTATCAATATATATATATTTTTTGTAATGAAGACAGCAAACAAGCTCAAACAAATTACAAGCGTATCCATAACACTGGGAACTAAAGATACTATACCACATGTACCTAGTAAATTCACTGCCCCTCTCACCCTTCCAAATCAAATTCAGCAATGCGAAGACTTCTATTTGGCTACGAGAGAGTGAGTGAAACATACTTCATCATATCAACCATTGGTAGTCCACTGCTGGACATAGGCCTCCCCGAGAAATGGGTAATTTTGCCCATAATTACCGCGCAAGGCAAACCGTCGCAGGGTGCAGCTTTCGCAAAGAGGAATCTGCTGCCCATGCCCGGCCTGTGCTTTAGAGCTACACTATTCCGAATATACCGGAATAGTTTAGTTCGTAATATAATAATAAATACTCTTAAAAATAACAAAGGAACATCACAAAAACATGGAATAGTAGGTACAAGAGGCGGCCTTATCGCTAATTGCAATCTTACAGGCAACCTTTGGATAGAAAGAATGTTAAAACTGGTAATGTTAAAGTTTGAGGTATTAGGAATTTAGAACAACAAATTAACATATATGCATATATATAAATACTCCTTCACTATCTCTTAAAAATGTAGGAGCGCATTCCACTAACGAACGGCTTGAACTGTAAATGATTTGCTCTAGAAGCTTGTGGAATGCAGAGGCATTTTGAGTGATAAATTCTCTGACGAGGGATTATTCATGGCTGTCCTCAAGGAATACGAAGCGACTTTTAATGGAAGGGAAAAGACAGAACAATTGCTTGTATACCAAAAATACATGAGCGTTCCTGCGAAGTCGAATAGGAAGCCATAACTTTATTCGTCTCTCACTTCATCTGGTACCGAGGAAGGTACTATTCTACTCCACCGGTACCTCACGACTTTGTAAACATACTTAATACATAGAATTACAACCAGCCTTATCATTGTTACGTGGTTAATGTAAGGGACTTGCCTCTACGCTAGGTTAAGAGACCAGTGAAACAAAAAGGCCAGCCTGCCCCCCTTATTCAAACCAGGAATGGAGCCAGGTACGTAGTGTTTTAAAATATTTTTTCTATAATGATTTTATACATAATGGTGAGTCATTACCAATAAAAGGATTTTCTATACCTGATCATTCCTATATGCCGTCAGGTGCCTGCAGAGTAGAATAGCACCTTCACTTGTACCAGGTGTCGGAAGAGGCGACTGAGGTACAGAATCGACAGATGGTGGTATATTTATCCGAATTAATGTAGCTTAAATACACATAGCGGGGATGGGCAGCAGCATTTCCGTCGCGATTGCTGCCCTCTGCGATTGCCACCACGCTTGCCCAGTCCGGCAATTATGGGCAATATTCTTTTTTTTTCGGTGAGGCCTATGTTTAGCAGTGGCTTCCAATTACTGGATATTTGATCAGTGTTTGCTCATGTCCAGTATGACTATCTTAATTTGCGTGAAAATTAAAAGTTTTATATTTCCTGCAGCTTATGTACTACTGTAAAATCTAATCTATCTCCATACTGAAACTCATAAAATCGGTTTAGCAATACAAATCCGAACAGCTAAGAGACGGTGAGTTTTACTTTGTAATTTCCTTTTCATCGGTAACCAATTTGACGCCATTGGCATATGGTAGAACTCTAGGGAATAAGGTGGTTTTTATTCCCGAAAAAGTTTAAAGCTATACATGCAATTTTCACCGTCGCGTACTTTGTGCATTTGCTTCTTTTATTCAATGCAACTCAAACAAATCTAATTTTCTAGTCTCATTTGAGTGTTGCTTCTGAGGGTTCTATTTTTAATAACTAAGTCTAAACACAAGCCTAGCCAGTATTATCACAAGAATATCACAAGTGCGTTGCCAACCTTGTCACTTGAAGATATTATATTACATTACGCAGAAATTTCACTGCCACTCCCACACAAAAATGCTGTCACTGCTGTTTACCGGTAGAAACAGGTAAGGTACCGGTCTATCAGGTATACCTCATGTAAATTTAAGTATTATATTTTTGGTTCTTCTGCTGTCTGAAGTCCGTAACACCGTGCTTTATGTGACGTTTCACAAAGTCAGGTAGGTGAATGTTGAGATTTTGTGTTATATTTATTATTTGTGCCTATAAGAACAGGCTAGACCTAGTTTAGGTACCTAAGTAATAAAATGTATTTTAGTTTAAGTTACCTTTTGTTGTTGAATAAAGTTATTATTATTATTATTAAATAAAAAAACGATGTTTCCATCGTGCATGCTATCAAATGCTACAGGGTAGTAGAAAAGCTAAAATTGTCGCTTGATTACTTAGATATTCTAATTTTACATTCAATTATTTTATATTTTCCTTATATTATATAGCCACACCCTAAAAATAATAAACACAAATAATGTTTTATTCTACCTTTGCATCCCTATTTACCTCCAAATGGAATTATTTATTCTATGTAAAATACTTTACGCGTGTATGACGAACTATGCTAGTGATCCTGTCTTATGTGCCAAAGGTCGTCGGTTCGATCCTCACCCAGAACAAATATTTATATGATGATATTTATGTTTGTTTCGTATCTGGTTGTTAAATATATGTATTTAAATAGTATATTTGTTATTCCTCTGTGTCTGATGTCTGTAGCACAAGTGCTTTAAGCGACTTACCACGAAATCAGATCAATAATAATAATAATAACTTCATTCAACAACAAAAGGTAACTTAAACTAAAATACATTTTGATACTTAGGTACCTAAACTAGGTCTAGCCTGTTCTTATAGTCACTTATAGGCAAATGTATGAGATGTTGCAGAATTTATTTATCTTTTTGAAATTTATATGATAAATATGAAGTTTTCTGATGGTAAAAGACGTTTTTGAATTGGTTCAGTAGGTTTTTGATTTATATACATTATGTCTGTAGGAAGATGCCAGTTTCAAATTGTTGTAACACGCAACACAAAAACACGCAGCGCCACCTACAATGTGCCATCACTAAATCGACTCGACTATTGTTGTGTCGCCTCACTATTTTCTCTCTGCCATTTTGTCTGTTTCATGCGCAAGTATCTCTATATATTTAATCAACAAAGTTAATTTCAAAACAAAGTACTTAAATTTAATATGCTTGTGTTAATTTGATATTTCATTCTTTTAAGCTATAATATAAAAAAGTGTAGTGTAGTATATAAAAAGCGACGTTGCCAGTCCGCCACAAAAAGGCCTTCGGGGCGATGCGCAACGTCTATTAACTTCACCCCGAATAATTGAAAGCTTAACGTAAATCAAGCATACAAGTGTAACAGGCATAGCATGTTGTGTTTACCCCGTAATATTGTGTAATCGACTCAATGATTAAACAAGGAAGCGACACACAATTAACAGCCTTATGCTGATGTATTTAGAATAGGAATTATGTATGACTGAAATAAGGTTTGATACATAATATTATCCTACGGAATAATGCCTTTATGTTTTAATCAATCTATATTAAGTAAGGAGAGCAGATGACGATTTAAGGGAATGTCGTTCACTTCACGTATGTATGATAGAGATCACAAATATTAATAAAAAAAAAGGTGCGGAAGCAGGTTGCTTCAGGGTCTCCTTTCTGGCGGTTTTAAACTTGACATGCTTAAGAAAGTTACCTATTAGAAGTTCAACTGTCTTGTACACCAGGGGTCGTGGGTTCGATTCCCACCCAGAGCAAATATTTATATGATGATATTTGTGTTTGCTCTGTGTATGGGTGTAAAATATATGTATTTAAGTAGTATATTTGTAATTCCTCTGTGCTTTAAGCGACTTACCACGGAATCAGGTCAATGTATGAGATGTTGTGGGAATTTATTATTATTATTAACTTTTTTGGCGGAATTTCATTGGCTCGAAAGCTTTCTATGCTACTACTTTTTATAGCTTAGTTTATTTACTTGGTCAAAAGTACGTTTGCCTTTGTGTCAGTTGCCTAATATCATATTGATTTTTTGTATGTCAAATTTAGTCGAAGGTTTTTTTCCCGAAACTAATTGTAAGCTCCGCTCGTTTCGCTCATCCCGGTGCTCGTTTTCATGTCTCACCTGACCCCCTAATGAGGTAAATGAAAAAAGTACAAGATGACTGACTATCTTGAAAATTTATCATTGCCTTTCAGGGCCAAAAGTTAAAAGTTCATTTGAAAATCTGTCCGACGTAATTCGATAAAATGATATTGCTGTCAACAGCACCATTGGATGTCTACTGTTAAAGATAGGTCTCCCTAGGAAAGGGAAATTTTGCCCATAACTGCCCTGCTAGGCAAGCGTATTTTCAATCGCAGAGCGTAGCTTCCACGACAGGTATGCTGCTGCCCATCTCCGCAAGGTAGATTTAAGCAGCAATGTTTCGAATGGAAATACCGCCATCTTTCTGTAGTCGGTTTTGGTATCATAGTCACTAACGTATATTGTAGACGTAGACGTTTATATACACTGACGCTCTTGTCACATTTCAAAACCCCTCTTTTTGTGTTTAGTATATATATAGGTAAGAACGTATGTAAACGTTCAATATATATGGATTAGAGTGTGTCATATTACTTAAAAGCATATGCATGGCCGCTCCGCTGAAAATGTAAAAAAATACTTTCAACGGACTTTATTTAAAAGGTTATCAGCGGCGTAACTATGTTTTATAATGAAATTAAACGTACCTTACACACGTAACGTAACGTGCGTGTACGTTTTGTTAACTCAAAATGTATTTAATGAAGTAAATAACAACATGTTGAAGTCACAAAAAAAATTACAATACCCATAATTATACCTATATAGAATAATAAAAAAATCCACATAGCATCTCATACATTGACTTGACTAAGAGATAAGTCGCTTAAAGCACTCGTGTTACATGATACAGCAGAGGGATTATGAATATGATACTTAAATTCATATATATATATATATATATATATATATATATATATATTTAAGAGCAAAACACAAATATTAATCTTATAAAAGTTTGAACTTGGATGGGACTCTCAGTGCACAAGAGCTCCTAGCACTACATCTATAAAATCCTAGGTAGACCTCATACAAAGGTCGTCTGTCTGCATTGGAAGCTTAATCTTACCTATCTCTACCAAACAGCAGTGTTAGCATTGTTGTTCAGGTTTGAAAGGTGAAAGTAAAATTACTGTTTAATGACAAAATTGCAACTTATGACAAGCCGTTAGGTACAAACAGAGTAGAATAGTACCTTCCCTGTACCAGTAGTCGTAAGTAGTAATCCATCTAAAATAATGTAGCTCAAATGCACAGGGTGGGATGGGCAGCAGCATCCCCGTCACGAAAGCTGAGCTCTGCGATTGCTAACACGCTTGCCCGGCACGGCAATTATTGGCAAAATTCGCCCTTCCTTGTAGAAACCTATGTCCAGCAGTGGACTTTTAATGGGTGATATGATGATGATGTTAAATATCGTCATGTCACAATGTTTATTATGATATCTTTGCGATGGTACAAGCATTTATAGTATCACACGGACGCTATATAAAAAAAAACTGAACTGACATCTTCACAACCGCTCGTCAAACGTACGACATTCAATAAAGTTGGTATTCTTCAGAGACATGCCTAGATAAAGAATTTCGACTACCCAGCGGATACCTAACACGGATTCTTACTATCAAATAGGGTCCCAGAAGCTTCAATGCTTGATCCACAAAAGGTTTCTATTAGTTTTAAACGAAATCTACGCAAACAGTAGATTTTTGAAAAGAGTTGTAACTTTTATCCTAGCAAATATTCAGGGCCACTCAGGGTAAAACTTTAACAATATTGAACTCCACATTTTTATTGATACAGTAAAACTTAGATTAGGTAAAGTCATATTTCGTAAGAGAAATCACTATTTCCTAGAAACATTTTGTCTCTGTTGCGCTTAGTCCAAGTTAGTTGGAACTTTTGTTTGACGAAATAACTATATATTGTTTTTTTATTAAACCAGGTTAACCAACAAGTATACAGTCCGAGTGATAGTTACTGCTTATTATCCTTTAGTTGATTTTGCGTAACAAATATCGTGGGATCGATCTCCACCCAGAGCAAATATTTAAATGATAAAAAAATTACATTTGTTCTGTGTCTGGTTATTTTTTTATGTATCTGTTATAACCAAAAGACTCCAGAAACAGAAGAACATATCGTGACAAATGAAACTTTTCAATAGAATATATTTTAATAAGGATAAAAAATCTGAAAATCGAAAAAAGTCCTGTTGCAGACAATATTCCTAATGAAGCATTGATACATAGAAGACTGCTACTGATAGACCAACTTACTACAACAACCGGACAAAGTCACGAATCTTTATTATATCCAAAACTAAAAATCCAGCATATATCTACTACTAACCAATCAGCTAACTGCCCACACTATATAAATTGTTCGCAATGTGTCTGGAAAAAAGAATTGAATAAACTACAGAAAAGAACTAACCAATAGAACAGGCAGGTATTCGCAAATGGTACTCAACAAGAGACCACCCACATGCCTTAGAACAAATAATAGAAAAACATGTAAAATATAACAAAACTTTTTACATAGCATATGTATCTGAGACTCACTAGAACAACAGAATATTGATATATACATTAACATTATGAAGGAAATATACAGAGAAAGCACAAACCGGATGAAACTGTACAGAGTGGAACTAGAATTTAATATTCGTGGAGTTGTGTATCAGGTAGACCCGCTAGCTCCTAGGATATTTATTGCTATCTTACAAAACGTGATGAAAGACTTAAACTAGGAAATCAAAGGAATAACCTTTGATCAGAAAAGCTTGTGTAAACTGAAATTCCCGGACGATGTAGCACTTTTCACTAAGTCACCAAAAAAGAGATAATGCTGACAGAATTAAACGCGACTAGTGAATACATCGACCTACAACTAAATACCTCAAAAACAAAAATATGTGCGAACGGCAAGAAAATTCCTATACTAACAAATCATACACCTGTTGAAAACGTGGAGACCCACATCTATCTCGGAAAAAATATATCATTTACAAACACAGGACCCATAGACGAAATAGACAGACGAATCATTATGACCTTGAAAAAATATTAGTGCTACAAAACAATACTTAAATTCAAACTTCCCATTACATTGAAGAAAAAAGTAATGGATTCATGCAAATGACAGTCATTTCTAACACATGGTGCCCAAACTTGGATATATAACAAAACCACCATACTAAAAATCCGATAGTACCAACGGACTATAGAGTGAAGCAGCCTTGGCATCAATGGATAAATAGAACAGCCAAAGCATCAGACAGAAAACCAATATAATATACACACTGAAACGCGCACAGCATCTGAATTGGTAATGGGTAGGCCATATCGCCCGCTCCTCCGATAATAGATGGCCAAAGTGAATAACAACACGGAATGGTCATGAAAGCAAAAGATAACTGGTCTAACTCACCAGAAACTCGCTGGTTGGATGACATTCCAAATGTGTCAAGAAGGATTGGTAGAAAACAGCTGACGAAAGAAAATAATAGCGGAAACTGGAGGAGGCGTAGACATGAGAAAGGCCACGAAGTATATTTTAAATTATGGATGAGTAAAGTCATTTTATATCCGTTACACAATTGCTTTAATCTAATTATCTATCTAGAAGTCAGGTGAACGTATGCGATATTGTGTGAATTTATTAATTTATATAATTGGTGGTAAAGAATTATGTGGCTTCAAATCATGATTATTACTATTGATTATGCAACGACTTGCAACTAAAAAAACAATCTCCACATACAAATCCTCAGTCTCACTGATACAAGGAAGTATAACATATAAATAATCGACCCCATTAAACAAACTAAGCACGGCAACGCGTCAAAACCAGAATGGAATTTCCAACAGAGAATCTCCCTAACGCCCCCTACATTTCCTTCTAATGTTTACCCGCATTATGGTTGCGGTGTAGATAATGCACTTCTCGAGGAGCTATAATGAGGTGATATAAAGAGAATACACCACTTAGACGTGTCGTGGAGGTTCTGTCATCATTGCAAAATGGAGTCACATTCACTGCGGTGTGAAATTTCAATGCTAATGTTTGTGGACGACCTTGTAAGTCTTTTGTACGATTCTGGCTTAAACCTGCGCCTTCGCTTTCTTACAGTTATTTATTACTATATATAATCATGGGTTTAATTTCCATCCAGAGTAAATATTTGCATAATGAGTGTATTTGTTCAGTATCTGAGGGTTTTTTAAATTGATTTAAGTATTATATTTGTAACTCCTCTGTTATCTGATATCCGTAACACAAGTGCATTAATTTTTCTAAGTCAGGTCTTTCTTAATATCCATATATATGTAGCCAGCAGATGTCTACTGCTGGATTATTGTGGGTAGGCGTGGTGACAAACCATGTTGTACAACCAAACGCCATATTGTATTTGAGCTATGCCAATTAGAATGGATATACCGCCATCTGTTGGATATGGTACAGCAGTCGCATCCTACGACACCTGTTATGGAGGAAAATACTATACCACCCGTACCCCACATTTAAAATCTATGTATTTATTTACACTAATATATAGAGACTTTATAATAATACTGTTTAGTGAAAATTGTTAGACACATGTCCAAAAGATCATCATTATCATATCTCACTTAATAAGCTCATTTCTAAAGCTAAAGCTTACCGTTATGTCTATGATAAAACTCCTTGGAATTAAACTGCTTTAATCACTAGCTTCAAGGCAATGGTTTGTTATCGCCGATGCCGATAGGGGTTTTATTAACCCCAACTACGACGTAGGTGGTGTTGATAGAACTTTTATCACTTACAGTTTTTCTTCCAGGTTCCTGTCTGTTGGGCGTAATGAACCTAAAGTAAACTTAGACTTAAGACTCATCTGGTACTGGCCAGTTTAAGGTGAGTCTAATTAAATTATCTACATGTTTGGAGATTTTTGTGATTCCTAGGGTCATCAGGGTCATCTAAATTACCTCTAATTATACATACAATCACGTCCTTACTGAAAATAATATTGTTATTAAATTTTTTTTATTCAATATTGAGGATTTTAAATGTGTGTATAAAGTATATTTGAGTTTAAGTTTTGAGTTTAACCGTTCGACGTCTATTACTGGACATATTCCGGAAAAATTTATCCATAATTTTCTCTCTTTTTCGTATCTATGAAATTGGAGTGCGGCGGTCTATCCCTTCCCTATCCCTATGTTATAGTTTAGTTCTGAATTTGTATGGCCGTATATATATAATAAACCGCCATGTGTCGATTCAAGTAACTCAGTCACTTCTTACGACACCTGTTTAGTAGGTACTATTCTTCTCTGGCGGTATACCATGGGATAACATCCGCAGATAGGAAAATGTATGAATATTTAAGCCTTGAAATGTAATAAACACAGTATAGAAGCATGAACAATACGGTCAAGATGATCAATTTTGTTCTATGAGTTCTAAATTGACAAAAACTTGATACTAGTGATTTAGCATCAGTAATGAAACTGTCACGTAAACAGAGAAAGTTTTTAAATGATAATTTGCCTATGTGTTTCCAATAGACTCAAATTAATGTTATTAATGAGAAATTTGTTTATTTGTTCGTTACCACTTCAAACTTTATCTACTGATCTAATATTTTTGAAATGTTCCTTAATAGCCGTAGAATTCCTCAGAGAACTGAAAAAAAATACCGCTCTAGGCAATTGTTGTGGCAATCGTAGAGCGCAGTTTCAGGATTCTCTACATTGACCTGACTTTGAGGTTAGTCGCTTAAAGCACTTTTAGACAACAGACAACAGAGTAATTAAAAATATAATGATCATCATATCGGCCATGAGACGTCCACTGCTGGACAAAGGCCTCCTCAAGTATTCGCCAATAGGACCGGTTGTATGCGGCCTGTGTCCAGCGCGATCCTACGGTTTTAGTCAGATCATCGGTTCAACTTGCGGGTGGACGCCCGACGCTGCACTTGCCGGTACGTGGTCTCCATTCCAGAACCTTACGACTCCATCGGCCATCGATTCTGCGTACCAAATTCCCTACCCCCTGCCACTTCAACTTACTAATCCGCTGGGCAATGTCGGTAACTTTGGTTCTGTTACAAATCTCCTATATCTCTTACAATCATAATACCTACATATAAACAACAACCATACACAGAGCAAATATAAATATTTGTCCTGGATGGGGTTTGAACCCACGACCTCTGGCGCACGAGATAGGATCACAACTTCCCCTTCGGGCCCTTTATAAACCCATTGAAATAACTAGGTTACGTTATATAGCATTGTTAGGCCAACCGGTCGCTAGGCTATAAACTACAGTGGTTGTTTACCATTTCACGTTATTTGCCAGCTAACAGAATTCATGGTAATATGTACAAGTAAAATAAGTATACCCACTCTCAAAGCAATCTTAAGTCTATAGCCTTAATCCAATTTTTTTGTGTTATACAAACACATCCATGCATTGTTTAGAGACAAACTTCTTGAAAAATGGCTAATACGAAACACGTCTTAAACGACCTAGATAGTTTTTTTCTTATTTTCAATGCAATGACATGTGAGGCTAAAGGTTGTAGGGATATAATCCTGAATAAAAAATACAGTATAATGCTTTTCAATCAAAATAAATGAAGTACAAGTAAAAACCTTGTTGATTTTTGTACTTAGCTTACACTTATTGATTTACGAATTGATATTATAATATTGTCAGAGTGCTGGCTGATCGATATGAAAAATTTACCCTCTCTAAATGGATGCACCTGTTATTGCTGTAACGATCAGTACAACTTGAATGATTGCGTCGTAGCCTATATAAAAAATGGTCTTAATTAAATAATTGAGAGAACAGAACTGATAGAAGCGAATTGTCAATCATAAAAATTGATAAGTACTTTATATAAATAGACAGATTCTTGAGATGCCTTTATGAATTGCTTTCAAAGTTGAATGGCAAAATGGCATAGTCGATGGGGACATGAATTCAAAACACATTTTTAAACAAAACTCATTTACAAACAACTATTCAGAGATGTTATCATTTATGGTCTATATGCCTGCACACAATTTTCTTTCGCCAGGTAAAAACTGTTTAGACCATTTAAAGATCAGAAAAAATCTGATCTGATCTTAAATACTAGCATACTATATTTGTTACATAAATATAGCTTTGCTTATTACAATATATATTGACCGATGACCCTAACAACCTTATAGGGTTATAAGTCATTTTAACATATCAGTTATTGAGTATCCTACTTTAATACTAGTCCGAGCACCAGTCTGGTCTCAGAACTTTATAACGTTTATAGTAGGCTTATTACACCAGAAAAAAACTCTCAAGAAAAACTGGTGATATGAAATTCACACAACATATCATAGATTAACCTAACTCCGAGGTAATTCGCTTAACCCACTTGTGTTATGGACATCAGACAACAGAGGAATTACCTATATAATTGTTAAATACAAATTTTTAACACCCAGACACGGAAGAAACAGAAACAACATCATAAGATAGGATTACTAACACTTGCACCATCGGCCCGCCAAAATATGGGTTCCAATAACACCTGATGGTTGGTATCCAATAGCATCTCTCTACATAAAACGAAACGCAGTACAGTTTTGTATAACTCATCGATATCGATAAATGTAGAGTCACTAAAAGCGGTACCGTTTTATAAATTTACGGGCTAAGCCAATCTCGGTCTATATTGCCAACACCGCCTAGATTTACTACGCTTTTTCATTTCCAGTGCATACGACAGCAGAGAGTATTTGCTGAACATTAAGTACATTACGATTGACCTACATAACCTAAAATAAAAAAAATATTTTCATTATCAACATACCAGCCATAGAGAGTTCAATGCTGGCTTATCAATGGACCATCACTAGATCTTATCGCTACAAGCCTGGACGCGTTTATAATCAACGAGAATAAAGAAACAACATTAAAAAAAATATTTATCATCATTATACCCGCCGTTGAAAGTCCGCTGCTTGACATATCCCTCCCCGTAGAAGGGGGATTTTTGCCCATAATTGCCGCGCTGGGCAAGTGTGTTGGCAATCGCAGAGCGCAGCTTTCGCGATGGGCACGCTGCTGCCAAATTTCGTCCTATACGTTTGTCCTTCCCGTCGTGAAAGCGCGCAATTCTGCGATGGCCAACATGCTTGCCATAATTTTTCCATTCTTGAAGAGGCCTGTGTCCAGTAGTGGACTTTCAATAGCCGGTATGATGATAATTTTAAAATATAGTTTCTTTATTCTTGTTGATTATAAACGCGAGCCTAGGCTCGTAGCGACAAGATGACCTAGTTTTAGCATTTTAAGGAACAACACCATCAATCAAGCTTGTTTTCCCTAAATTTGTCCGTCGACTCAAGACATAAATTTGATTAAGTATTCTATCCTTAGTAATTAAAAAAAAAAGATTTTGTGATGTATGTTTTACATCAATTTACAATTCTTTTTTCAATCTTAATATCAGTACTGAAAACAGTTCGTAAAGTAATTTTTTTAAAGACAACTTTATTCTGTCGGAGAAAGAATCACGCGTGAATTTCTTAAAATGTTGCCTTGAAAATTGTAACATTAGTAAATTACAGGAAGACTGTACTGTTTGGAGGAGCACAGCTGTTCAATGAGCTGCCTAACAACATAAAGGAGTGTGAGAGTAGAAATATGTTTCGGAATAGGCTGAAATTGAATTGAGAGTCGAGTACCGGCTAATTTGTATATTATTTGTTATAACTGTAATATCTCATTGTAAATGAATGTAATCTACATTCATTTACATGAGAATAAAGATCTTAAAACACAGTCAAACTATACATAAATATACAAATATAATGTATATATATCCTTTCCTAATGTATATACATACGTACCTTTACATATATATGTAAGGAAAGAACTAATGCGAGTAAGGGAAACAAGAGAGGTATGCCAAGATCGTATCAAGTGGAGATCCATAGTTTTTGCCTACCCCGATGGGACACAGGCGTGATGTTTGCATGTAAGTATGTATAATGAAAGAATATTGCGACTATATTTTGGCATAATCTGTCCTATCCCTCAAGTTGGGTCAAGCTACCCTAGTGAGCATGAAATTATTAAACCGATTTAGAAGTTCATCTCAGGCAAACACCGTGGCATGTATTTTTTTATATGTATACAGACAAATATAATATTGAGTGTACATAATATCATATTTTCCATTCCACGTGTAAAAACAGAAACATGGTATTTTGCCAATAGTTCCGTGTCGTTGCTATCGGCGCCATTTTACAGTTGACAGTTTAAACGAATGTCAGGAAAACTGTTAGTTTTCAATATTTGCATTTGACAGTGCTAAATGGAATTCAATTAAATGTACAAGTTGAAATTTGGCTAACAAAAAATCTTTTATTTATTTATATTATATTTTAATTGTAATACACTTGGGGTTAGGTATATATTGTTGAGTATAACAAAATATAATTTCGGGATAGAGTCGTATTTTCAAGAAAATTTACTTCTATCATTTGGATACAAGAGCACAGTCTGTTATTTATTTAACAAAAGTAACGTTAAGACGTTTTATATAAAGATATGTATAAAGGTTTTCCGTAAAATTATTTGTGAACTTAGTTACAACACCATTTAGTGCTAGCAGACTATATTAAAGTTAGGCTAATTTAATTATCCACATGTTAGGTGATATAATTATGATTTCTTGGTCATCAGAATCGTCTTTAATATACCTAATCTAACAACCTCCTTCTTGGAAATATTGATGTTAATATTTTTATTTGATTGGCTCGTAAGTGTTTGTGTGTACTTGAATGTATTATTAAGAGGTTAAGCTTTGAGTTGGTATATAAAACGATCTACCTACCTATCGTATCGAGCCATTCATGCTTTAAAAAAGAAATATTTGTCGAACCGTCAACACAAATATTACCCGGTTTCTCAGAGAGTGCGGGAGGAATGAGTGAATCGTGTAAAAAAACAAAGATAATGTTCACAATGTTTATTGTAGCTCTACAATACAATTTGTGTTATAGTATCTACACAGTAACAATAACATGATTATTTGAAATAGTTACTAGGCAAAACTACTTGTCTTAGGCTTTAGACAGGACGTAAACCTGTATCAACATGAGGTAGACCTTACACAAAGGTCAAAGAGCAGTGTTCACATTGCTGTGTTCCGGTTTGATGGCTTAATGAAACTTTGAAATTACTCGGTAATGTGACATAATATCTTCAAGTCACAAGTTCAGTAACGCGCTGGTGATATCCATATTTATAGGCTGCGGTGACACTTAATGTCACGTGGACTGTATTATTCATGTTTGTCGACCTGGTCTAATATATGTGGAGTGCCAGTGAGAGAGCGACGGATGGAGGCATGCATTATCATCTAGGCCTGCACAAGCGTTGATACTCAACGAAGTATTTCGCGGCTTCAACTACTAGTGAAGTAGTTAATTGTCGAATTTACGACTGGCCATCTTAGATATACACTTACTAATCGAAAGAAGATAGAGGTCGAGGTGCAAATCCGCTTTACGTATGTTTTTTACGATCATTCGGTTGTCAGCTTATCAGGCACGGTTCTGTCGTAGCGCGACAAAACTGGCAAACTACATCTCGTAGCTTTCGTAGACTCAGTGTCCGGTATCCAATTATTTGACAAAAACTAAATAACCAAATTACATTTGGGAATACATTACTAATACAAATCAGTACTCTAAAACATTATTCCACAAAATAATATGTGTAGGATTAACTGAAACGAAATGGCTAGTTAGGTTAGGTTAGAATTGCGACCACAAAATGAAGGAAACGAAAATTAATATTGTAACAGTTGAAATGTTTCCTAAGTAAAGGATATGCAAAATATGTATTATGACAAATGATTATTTTTAAAAAGTATGTGTAAAATGGTGTTTTTTGATACGTTTTTTGGTAAAACAAAGTATACCACAGCGGTACCGGCAAAATAGAGTAGTACCTCGATAAGCTTGAGCATCTTCAAAATTTTTGTATCAAATTCATATTCGGGTTACGCAAAAATGATCATGTATATAAATTTCGTAACGAGCTCAAACGGCTTCCTATCCGACTTCGCAGAAATGCTCATATTCTTTCTTTACTTTATAAAGTATTCATACAAGTTCATTCTTTCCTCCCCTAATTAATTAAAAAAATCGTTTAAAGATCTCTGCCATCATCAGAGAATTTACCACTTAAGATTCCGGTTCATTCCACAATATTTTGCAGGAAATCCTTCACAGTTTAAGCTATTCAGTTGTGGAATGCGCTTCCTTTGTCGATCAGACGCGCGCAATCACTGCCGATTTTTCGGAGAATGGTAGAGAAGTACTTCCTATCATTGTAGTTGTTGCTTGCGTATTATAATTCGTTTTATATTCTTCTCTTTATTTTAATATTATTATTATTTTATTTGTGTTTCCGTGTATGTATGTATGTATGCATGTGTGTGTGTGTATGTGTGTGTTGGATGTTTTCCTTTATATATGTTGATTGTTTATATTTATACATTAGTTCAATTTAATATGCACATCAAACTGCCTTATTATTTTTCTATTTCTTTTCTGTCCATAGGTTGCCTGGAAGAGATCGCTCTATGCGATAAGGCCGTCTATTGTACTGTACTGTTGTATGTTTTTTTATGTTATTTGAATGTGTTGCTTATGGTGTATACAATGAAAAATATTATTATTATTACATCTCACTGCATCAGGTTTCGTAAGAGGCTACTACGGTACCAGAACAGACAGATGGCGGTATATCCATCTGAAACAGAGCAGCTTAAATGCACAGGGCAGGGGTGGGCAGCAGCTTCCTCGAGCGGTATCACGCTCTGCGATTGCGAATAGGCTTTCCCAGTGCGGCAATTATGGGCAAAATACCTCCTATATATCATTGAATAAATATGATGATGATACCAGAGCGAACACACTATTGAAAGTTCGCTTCGACATTATAGTATAAAAAAAATGGTTTCTGTCTGTCTGTCTACCTAAAACTACGCAACGGATTTCGGCACTTTTTTATACATAGATAGAATGATTCAAGCGGGTGCTTTATATAATATACGCTTAATATAGTAGAAAAACACACAAATGACATTGACATTTCTAATGCGATGCCGTAAATAAACACATTATTTGCGATTACATTGCAAACGCTGGCTGAATCCGATTAGATAAATTAGAATAATGTAAATAAAATATTGTAATGATCAAACTATAGATACACCTAAAGCAGTACTACAAAAAAGTTCGAGGCGGTATATCCCTATCTTTCTAACTTACAATAACCAATTTTTTGTCTTCATCGCTTTCGCGTAAAGCAGAGGCTATTAGTCTTTAGTATCTAATAAAATTAAAACATCATGTTTAATTAGTGATTAAGACATGTAATTGGTTGAACGCATGAATGAGTTCTTTGGTAAACACAATTCTCTTTACTTCAAACACTAGACGGGAAATTAATATCTCCACGCCGCGTGTTGATATGGTGAAATAATTGTGCTGCCCCGAAATTTTGACCAAATATTATGTATTGCAAATAAAACTGTATATTTCTGATTAAAGTGCATTCTAACGGCTTCCAAACGCGTTTTATTCTGTTTTTACATTGTATGTTTGACGATTTATTTATTTAGATATTTAGCGAACATTTTTCGTATACTAAAAGTAAAACTCTTTGCTAAGTTCGTCTGCATTGATGTCTCTCTCCCACCTATTGGTGGGAAAGAGGCAGTGAAATTACTGATTTTGTGTGACTTAATGACTTCAGTTTAGTTTCAGATATTTAAATTAAAAAATAATAATAAATATACATTTCAAAAATTCTGACCACCGAGTTATCCTCATCCTCCACACAGAATATCATAATTAGATATATAGAGCAGTAAAAAATTTTTTCGTACAGATTTTTTTATGGTTTTATTCTTTATCATTATTTACGTCTTGCTTGATAAAATAAGTAATATAAAAACTAAAATATATTAAATACAACATGTCGCGTATACATATCCTAGTTAATACCGTCTAGTTAATATTATATTTACTTATGAATATTAGTATGTATAATAAATAAAAAAATATCCTTCTGAATAGAAGAGTATCTATGCGCTGCGATCACATTTATAATTCAGCAGGCCATATACTTATTTGCTAACTTCATAATAAGAAAAAGCTCTACATATTTTGCTCAATACATGTCAAGGGATAATCTTCCGCATCAGTTTCGCAGTCACAACTTCGCCAGCGCGTTACAGCCTCTGTTTCGTGATTGGTCGAGATGGTTGACTTTTGTATATTAAGTTACTATGTATGACCCCACAGTTACCTTACAGTAAACATATATCGTATCATCATCATATCAGGCATTGGAAGTCCACAACTGGACATAGGTCTCCCCGAAAAATAGGGAATTTGCCCATAATTACCGTGCTGGTCAAACGTGTTGACAATTGCAAAGCGCAGCTGTCGCGAAGGGGACGCTGTTGCACATCCTCATCCTGTGCATTTAAGCTACACTGTTCCGGATAAACCGCCTTCTGTAAGTTTTGATACCTTATTCGCCACTTCCTGGTACAGAGTGAGGTGCTATATTTCTCTGCCGGTAACCTCACAGTAGTGAACATATAGAAGGTTTTTTTTGTTATTTTCAATTAGAACCTGTGACTAGAAGAAAAAGATCTTCGACCCACCCTTGAGAACACACGATGAGTTAAATTTAAATTAATAACTAAAACAATCCGGTAAACAACGCCACAAGTACCGCATCAAACGTTTCCAGTTTCATTCCTTTCTGCAATATGCATGAAACTTTGTCGGAACTAATGTACATTACAGGACAATGAAATGGGGAAGCTTGGTTTTTAGGAGAGATATATATATATGTGGGTTTCGAGTCAGGAGCCGGGCTTCCTTCTTCTTCATACATAGCGCATAGGATATTGGGAGATCGAGTAAATGAGACAACTTGAATAATCAGCGACGGGTATAATTGTGGAATTGATAGATGCTGGCGATATCGAGGATAATACCCGGGAAAATGTAGATTTGGACTTCCAACGTCAACGCCACAATCGTTCATCGACTGCCTCTGTTGCCCTGGCGCTTTGTCGTAGCGCACAAAGTGAAGTTAGCTGCATTGACATTAGCTGCAAACCAGCCAATCACACTAGCGCGCCGTTCTAAATATTTATATATATATAGATTTAAAGCTTGATAGTGCCTTTAGGTTCGTACATACTAAGTCGTCTTAATAGTCTAAAATCTTAGATAGTCTACGATAGGTTTGCTAAAAGAATTAAGGAGATCTGTTTTCCCTTATCCCTGAGCTAATTTTTTTCTGCAAGTCTCTACTAGACCATTTAGGCCTAGTACAATATCTATATAATGAACTTCGTACTAGATAGATAAAAAGGATCTTAGAGGTATTTGGATTCTGGGAATGACGCGAGTTCCGTAATACAAATCCTAAACAACTAAATGGCGACGAGCGAGAGCGGAAATGTGTTCGTTAAATGTAAGTAAAGGGTCAAATGTCACACCCAGGTCTTTTATAGTGTCTGTACGGTCAATGACTTGATTTCCTAACGTGTATTTGTATTTGACATGATTATTCTTGCGGCTGAAAGTCATGATGTGACACTTAGAATAGTTAAATTTTAAGCCATTCTCTTTATAACTTATATATATCCACTGTTATGAGTCACTAATGTCCTTCTGTATCAGTAAACAATCTCCCTCATCCTTGATTTCTGCACATAATTTTATATCGTCAGCATAAAGTAGACATTTATTATATTTAAGTACATCAACTACTTCGTTTACCATCATTAAGAAGAGCAACGGCCCATATATATATTTATACATACATATATATATAGACATGAAATGACGAGCTTCAGGCGCTGATGGTAGTGATCCTTTCTTGTACTCCAATCCAGCAATATCAGCTGCCCTTGTAACTGGTATTTTTGTTTTATTACATTAAAGTCCTGTACACTAAGCCCAAAACTTTGGCGTGTCCAATAACACAAATGGTAGTGATCTTATCTCATGCGCCAAAGGTTGTGAGTTCGATTCTACCCTAGAAAAATGTTTATTTAATCGTATTTGTGTGTGATGGGTATGTGGGTGTTATATATATGTATGTATATATATTTGAAATACCTCTGCTGTCTGTAACACAAGTGTTTTAAGTGATTTATCTTAGAATCAAGTATATGAATGTGATCTCTCGTATGATGTGGTGTGATTTTATTTATTTATATATTGGTCCTATTTAAATTCCTAATATTCCTTTAAGCGCCTATACTTTTTCCTGCCGTGTCAAAAAATACATGGCTGGAGGCGATTCCAGTCGTTAGCGACCATTTCCCTGAGGTTTGACGCCCTCAGAGCGTTAAGAGCCTTATCCCGGAAGAGGGGGCTCTGCTAGGACGGACTGTGGTGATTCCCTTGCTTCTCATGGAATAATAATAGTTTAAAATACAACCAAAACCAAAGCAAAATATCTAAATCACAATGTTGCCAACGTGTTAGTGCAATGACGCGTAATATCACGCGGACTATATGCTTGTTTGTCTTGCTGTAGTTTCATCTGCGTTAATTTGTAGAACTAACCTAGTATAGCTGAACTTTTATACTAACTTACTCCCCCCCCCCAATTTACCCTCATAAGGGATGATTTCGAAAAAACATTTTTACACATATTTCATGACTTTAAATACTGAATTTAATTATTTATTACTTTAAAAACTCCTCCAGGGGTCCTTTTATATATATATTTGGCACTCTCTGATTATAAGCGTGTGTCAGAGCTGGCCTTACGTAATATCGTTCTAGCGGTCTGACCTTTTTTATATCCTCGCTGACGTATTGACGTCAGAGTCGACCAATGTTTTCGTCACCACGAACCTGGTAATCGTTTCTACATTCAGTGTTTCACTTGTACTTTCTTAATTAATTGATTTAAATAGCATCTGATACAATGACTTAGCAGTGAGATAAGTGGTTTAACACTTGTATCACATCAGACAACAGAGCCATTACAAATATGAAGATGAAATAAACATTACATCCACACAGAACCAACACAAATATTCATTATATAAATATTTGTCCTGGGTGGAGATCGAACCCTCGACCCTTGACGCACACGATCCGCCAACGGGCCCGTCGAATTCAGATGTGGCATCCCGTCACATATCAAGATCGAATGCGGTTCGCGGAAACAAACAAATGATTTGTATGCGGAAGCGTCGGTGTGCGAAACGAAATCCATTTTGTTACGGAAGAGCAATTTATTTTTCTTGCGTCACGTCATTCCATAATAATAAATATTCAACCACCTGTGAATTAAAATGGGGTTTGGCGACACACGGTTATTTGGATTTCATTTTTATTTAGTAACAAGAAAAGCTCTGCGGTTTCACTTACGTAATTCCCCCTTTTGGGACAATATCCCCTATATTACAATATGGTAGGTACCTTTAACACTAAATGATAATGAAATGTTTTATTCAAGAAAGAGTTTTTGAAGTTCAGTAATTTATGAGTTTATTTATTATAACAGTACAAAAACCCTGTTAACAGTAATTCAAATATTTGGTAGCGGTCTCTTATTTTTTGGAAAAATAACATTGCTTATGTTAATAGCTGTAAGGTACCGTTAGAGTAGAATAATACCTCCCCCTGTACCGGGTGTCGTAAGGGGCGACTGAAATACCGGAACCGACAGATAGCGGTATATTCATCCGAAACAATATTGCCCAAATGCATAGGGCGGTGTTGGGCAGCAGTATCCCGGTCACGAAAGCTGCGCTCTACGATTTCCAACACGCTTGCCCCCTTTTCTTTCGCAAGATTCCCCGTTTCTTTAAGAAGCCTATCCCAATAGGTGATATGATTTTGATGATAGAGAGATACGTCCGATGGCTCATTCGGTAGTGTCCCAATTTTCTGCGCCTAAGACAAATATTTATATTATGATTTTTGCATTTATTTTGTATCTGGGTGTTAAATATATGTATTTAAGTATTATATTTTTGATTCTGATGTCTGTATGTCGGAGTCAGATGTTGTTTGAATCTAATATGAGACCTCATTGACAGTCCAGTATAGACTTGAATTCTTTTTCTAAGTAGCTTTCCATATGTAGAGTAGTCTCTAGATTAAAATAGGTTATCGTTATATTAGCTCTCATGGTCAATCCTACGACCTATCTATAATTGTTTATTAAAAGAGAGAAGCTGACTGACTGACAAATAAATGCAGGGCCTTATAATTTATTATAAGGGTTAGAAACTTGAAATTGTGCACAGGGATTCCTTTTACAAAGTGGGGGAACACCGAAAAAGGGTTTTCGAAATTTCTCACGGGGTAAAACGGGCATAAGCAGCATGAAACTTCATTCTAATGAAATTTAGTATGAAGGTTTCTTTATTGAACGTGATGGAACACGTGAAAAATTTTTTTTTTGAAAATCATACCTTAATGGAGTAAATAGGGGGTGCAAAGTTAGTATAAAACTTCGGGGTTTCGCTCTTCGCCTTCGCTCGTCAAATATAAAGTTTCGCCTATTCGTTATAAAAACAGGAATATATAATTTCATCAAATTTATTACCGCAATAAAAAAGAGAGAAGGTCCAAAGCAAGGGTTTAATCAAAACTCAAGGGTCTCTCAATCAAAATATGAAATGGTTTATCGACAACCCTTAAATCAGACTAAAGGAAACGATCGACGGAATTGGATAATAATACTAGATATTTTTACGAATTTTACTTACCTAAATAAATATTTTTCTTGGATCTCCGACAGCTACACAAGCAACTTTCAGGTTAAATGTGGATGGGTTTGTTTATTTGTTATTCATATGGCGTGATAACAAATGGCATATCGCTATCATGCATGCTGTCAGTATGCACCTCTCTGGCATCATCATACCAACCATTGGTCCACTGCTGGACATAAGCCTTCCCAAGAAAAGAGGTTTTTTGCCTATAACTGCCGCGCCGGGCTAGCGTGATGGAGCGAGATGGAGATGCTGCAGCCCATCCTTGTCCTGTGCATTTGAGCTGCACTGTTTCGGATGGATATACCGCCATCTGTTGGTTCTGGTATCTTAGTTGCTTCTAACGACACCTGGTGCAGTAGGAGGTACTCTTCTATTCAGGCAGTTACTCACGGTACATTTACATTCTCAAAAAACCGAAGTGTGAAACTTCTGTTTGATACAGCTTTCATATTTTCCAGGACTTCCTCTTGCTAGCCCAGTTTTTGAAACTCTTGCAATCTTTTGTTCCTAACTGCTGGTCGCTTCGTGAAGTTCATCTTAGTTTTAAAATGGGCCAAATGGTTGTGATCCTATCTTGGGCGCCAAAGGTCGTAAGTTCAATCCGCACCCAGGACAAATATTCATATGATGATATATGTGTTTGTTCTGCGTCTGAGTGTTACATATGTCGACGTGCGCTTAGGATTTGTGACGTCATCGCTGACATCAGGGTCTTTAGCTGCAGGGTTCATGGTGTAAGTCTCACGCAATCAAAGCACTCACTTAGTAAAAAATAAACTCGATATTATCATAAATTCTAACAATTAAAGTAAACTTGGTTAAAGTCGGAATTAAGTTAACCAGCTCGTGTTTGAAGTCCGGCCCGATCAACTGCCAAAAACAGTGCGTTTCACGTACAAAATGTTACAGGATACCGATAATTCCCGGCAATACGATTCCGCTCACTATCAGTCACTCAACTGACTAGTTTTAAAACGTGACGCCGTTCACTCTCTTCCGGCACAACGGAAATCAAATTGATAACTTTTAAACACATTCTTTTTGTATATATATTTTTTTTTTTATATAGTTAAGTATTATATTTGTGATTTCTCTGTTGTCTGACGTTCGTAACGCAAGTGCTTTAAGCGACTAATTTCGGAGTCAGGTCAATGTATGAGACGTAGTGCAAATTTAATATTATTACTGTAAAGACTGGTATCATTGGACACTTAATAACTTGTTTAGGGTCATCGGTAATTTGTGTATTTTTGTTAAAAGCAAATCTATACTTAGAGATCTATTTTTTTTTTATTTTGACGATTTGAAGGTGCCCATGATAGACATGTTTAAATAAAGATATATTTGACCTCAAGGCTGACAAGGCCTTCGACTTTGATCATAGAGATCCGATGTATCGTGCCCTATATCAAGGTAGTCCATAAAGACATGGTTGATTATTTCTTCACTTCACTACCGCACACTACTTCATAGTGGGCTGCCTATGATACCTAGAATGATATTTAGTACGGTCCTTATATAATATTTTATTAAAACAGTTCTGTATATCCAGCTTGGTTGGTTGGTTGGTTGGTTCCAATACTGATACTACCATAGTGAATGTTGGGTATTGCAAAAGAAGTACGCGAGTAAAATAAATGCTGTTTAAATATGTATTGTATGAGTTTAAGAATTATATTAAAGAATAGTGTATATAGTATAAGATAAAAGATTGATGTAGTGTCAAAGATGATGATGTTGTGACAACAATAGAGAAAGAAATGTCGAGATGCTTTGGACATGTAGAAAGGATGGATGAAAATGACTGCACAAATATATAGAGCAGAAGTAAATGGAAGGGTTGGTATATGACGACCGAGGCGAACATATCTTAACCAGGTAGAAGAGGTATTAAAGAAGGGTCAGGTCATAAGTACCAAGAGTAAACGAATAGAGTATTGTAAGTAAGGTAAGCAAAAGAGGTTTGCAATTGGAGATCTATAGTCTCTGCCTATCCCGATGGGACACAACCGTGATGTATGTATGTATATGTATATCAAGGAGATAGCAAGTTTCTTCCTTTTCTACAAACAAAATATAATTTACTAGTTTTATTTGAGATTTAAATATTCTTCGCTAGATTATTATATATATATTTATATCATATGCATTTATTGCGTTTATTTATACAAATATGTATGCCACGTTTATCTATTTTGTATATATATTGTCTGCACCACTATATATATATTCTTCTGTTTTGTGTAATGGTTGATTGGGAGATAATCCCACCTGGCATTAAGTCCGCCATTTGTACATTTTGTAACATTTTGTGCTATAAACTTAAATAAATAAAAATTATTTTTCTGCGATTCCTTCTAAGTGAACTCCGCTATATACAGCGTCCCACGGAATTTATTTCTGGGTAAATTTTTTTATGGAAATTGGTTCACTAGTTAAGTCAGGCATGGGTATTTCAGACAGATAGATTTTATTTTTAGACTTTAAGCCCACTCTGACTTTCATAATATATATTTAAGTCTGTCAGTTTAAAAAACTTGTCTAGGAGACAGGTCATTGTATTAATTGTGTTAATTTATTATTGCAGAGTAGAATAATACCTCCCCTTGTACCAGAACCGATAGATTGTGGTATCAAACTGAAACACTGAAACTCAAATGCATAGGGTGGACAGGCAGTAGTAGTTTATGCCCGGCGCGGCAATGATGGGCAAAATTCCTCCTTTTTTGGGCAGGATTATGACTAGCAGTGGACTCCCAATAAGATGATGATGATAATTATTCATTTTAATTTTAACACCTGACTTTGAAGAAGATCTATATTTTTTGCATAATAAGCAACATACGACCTTTGCTAAAAACATCCATACTAATATGGAATATAATGGGGAAGTGTATTTGTGTGTCCGTTTGTTTATCTGACTTTCTTGGCAATACTAAGCGACGGATTGACGTGATGTGAGATATTTAAAATGGCTGACTTTTTATCTCTTACTAACCTAGGTGTTAGGAAGAGATAAAAAGTAGACTACCCTAAAATAAGGGTTTAAGTTTGTATGCGGTCTAAAAATTGGTACGCAGACTATTTGTGTCTAATAAAAATATCATGCTTCATTTTTTTTGCCCCAAAACCGCTTTAAATAGAGAATGACATTTTATATGTGACTGTTCGCAATTTTAAAGGTAGGAAACTAAAAATCGGTACACAGATGTCTGTTTTTTTTACTAACGAAAAGTATCTAGCTATTTTTTTTATAATATTCGTCTAGCCTCTGATAGGGGATAGAAATTTGTTACCCGTGTTACCTCGAATTTAACGCGAGTTAAGCCGCGGCCAAAAACCTGTTGTATATATCAATAATCATGCAATCTCCTAATTACTCAACAGCCAATTCATCATTTGACAATTCAATATAGTACTAGCTAATCTAGCCGTGAGGTACCGGCAGAGTAGAATAGTACCTCCCTCTGTACCAGGTGTGGGAACAGACAGACCGACAGAATGGTATATCCATCCAGAACAGAGCAGCAGCATCCCTATCCGAAAACTGCGTTCTGCAATTGCCAACACGCTAGCCCCGTGTGGCAATTATGGGCAAACTTCCCCCTTTCTTGGGGAGGCATATGTCCAGCAGTGGACTTCCAATGGCTAGTATAATGATGACTAGCTAATCTAACAAACATTGACGTGTCTAAACAATACGTATATGTTTATCATGAAAAAATATTGCGACTACAAATTGAGATATAAACTATCTATGACAGTGAAATTACTGGGTAAATGTGACATTTAATCTTCGGCTTACAAGGTTACCGACACTCTGGTGATATCTTTGTGATGACACGAGTGTCTATAGGCTGCGATCATATTTATCATTAAGCGGACCGTATCCTTGATTACTGACAACAAAAATGTTTCAATTTGTACGCAGTAACAAAAAATGTATAAAAATCGGTTCACTAGTTTAGAAGTTTATCCCGGTTGAAAACCGAGACATGAATTGACGGGCCCCCAGCGGATGGTAGTGATCCTATCATGTACGCCAAGGTTCGTCGTGGGTTTTAATACTACCACATATACACATACCACATATACCTACCACAATAACAAGACAAATATTCATAAAATGATATTTGTGTTTGTTCTGTGTCTGGGTGTTAAAAATAAGTATTTAAGTATTATATACCTGCGATTTTTCTGTTGTCAGACGGAGTCAGGTTAATTTATGAGATATAATATGTATCGATTCTACATATATATAATAAATATGTACATATATATTTAATTTATACATTGGTTTAATTTATTATGTACCTCAAACTGCCTTATTATTGTTGTATTTCTCTTATGTCCAAAGGTTGCCTGGAAGAGATCGCTCTATGCGATAAGGCCGCCTATTGTACTGTACTGTTGTATGTTCTTCTATGTTATTTCAACGTGTTGCTTATGGTATGTACAATAAAGAATATTATTATTATATACATATAGTAGAACCTCGAATGTATATGTAGAATATACTCTAAAGTCACTCACAACTAACCACTAGTTTTCTCAAGCCCCCTTTTCACAAAATATTTTACATTATTAGTAAAATTTTATAGTATTAGTAATGAGCCTATCTTGTGCGTCAAAGGTCATGGGTTCGATTCCCACCCAGAGCAAATATTTATTTGATGATATATGTGTTTGTTCTGTGTCTGGGTGTTAAATATTTGTATGTAATTCCTCTGTTGAGTGGCGTCCGTAACACAAGTGCTGTAAGCGGCTTACCATATATATATATAAACAAGCAATAACATTCATTTAAAGGATCACAAACAGTCGTCCCAAAGTGGGGAACCACCTACGTTCGTTACGTGGAACTCAAACAAAGCTGCAGCCTTGAAGAGGCAGCTTAGAGGCTGCAGTTTCCATTTAACTTGTTTTAAGCTACTAACATAATGCCTGTTATCCAACGCTAGCTACGCTAGCTAAAAAATATATACAGAGCAATATAGCCCATTAGTGTATTAAGGGTTAACTCATAATGGTAGTCTGGCATTTGTCAAGCAATGGCCGATGCGATGACGCACTAACTTACGCAGTCGACACTCAATATAGGTGCCGCTTTCCGAATCGGAAGCCCATGCCCTCCCCAAGATGTTGCCTGGTGAGGACACGGGCAAAAATATTTTACACGTGTTTCATGACTTATAATAAATTTATATTACTATATATATATATATATATATATATATATATATATATATATATATATTTATTATACATTTGATCCCCTCAGGTGGTGAATTTTTCAAAAATCCTTTCTTAGAGCTTCCTTACGTTATTAAAGGAACCCCTGTGTAAGATTTCAAGTTTCTAACCATTAGAGTTTAGTAGCTGCCTTGAGTCAGTTAGTAAGTTAGTCAGTATTTTCGTTTATATACAAAAAATTGTAATTATATTAGCCACAAAACATCAGTTGGACATAAGTCTCTCCAAGTGGTTATCAAGAGGACCGATTGTATCCAGCCATCCAGCGTTCTAAAGTCCTCGTCTGATCCTCTAACTTTCATGTGGGTTGGCTTCCTTCGTTGCGCTTGCCAATGCATAGTCTCCATTCCAAAACTTTTAGGCTCCATCAGTCTTTAATTTTAAGTACAAAGTGCTCACACCTATTTTAACTTGCTAATCCACCAGGTAATCACATTAATTATATAGCAAAATACCACGGTTCGTAGCTACATGTCATATTTATTTATTACTAACCACTCCCCTTGTAGTTATTATAGAATGGGGGTATCCCGTAAGTATATGTGGATAAAATATTATTCATATTACTTGCTGATAATCTGGCTTATTATAAACATGATATTTTTTAATCCTTATAGTAGATTTTGAGTTCTTTTGTTACAAACGTACAGACTTACTAATTACATTTACATATTTGAATTTTAGGTAGGGTTCTTCATTTTATAAGTTTTTTACTAGAAGCAAACGACTTACAAAGGTAGACGACCTTTTTATATACCTATAAGATCTTTGTATAGCATTGGTACCTCATTCTAACCTATTCCTACCTCCAAATAGCAGTGTTTACATGGGCGAGGGCGAGGCAGTGAAATCACTGGGTAAATGTGACATTATATTTTCAGTTTACAAGGCTGGCGACACTCTAGTGATATCTTTGTGATGACACAAGTGTCTATAAGCACCGCTCAAGTTTATCATTAAGCAAAACGTATGCTGGTTTGTTGACTTCATAACATAAAAAAGTATGAATTATGTCCCATGGGTCGGGATATAGAGAGAAGTTGACACGAACGGAGTCGCAAGTAGAACACTAGTATATTTGTACGTAAACTGTATATATATATACAGTTTTTATATATGCGACTTGGTCAACAATCAAACATACTGTCCGCGTGATAGTACGCGGCAACGGAGCCTAAAAACGCTTTTATCGCCATAAATATATATCACTACCGCGTTGCCAACTTTGAAGATATTATAACACATTACTTAATAATGCCCCTTCGAACCGAAACGATAGATGCAGATGACCTTTATATAAGTCTACCTCAAGGTCAGTTGCTCTAGTAATTTTACCGCCTTACAGTTTATCGCTTTCAAATTATAGCATTTTGCGTGCACAAGCCTAACTACTCATGTGCGAATAGGGACTAAAAGCTTAAGTGTAAATCAACTATTCCATGCAAAGATAATCTGAATATTCAGTTTAGGCTTTATAGCAGTGGTCGTCAACCTTTTAGTATCAAAGGCTGCATGGCGGCCATATTAACCACAATAAGCCCGCACTCTTTCATAAATTAAATCCATACGTAACAATACAGGCCCGATGGCGTAGATGGTAGTGATCCTATCTTGTGCGCCAAGGGAAATGGGTTCGATCCATCCGGGACATGTAGGAATAATAATAATAATAATAAATTCCCGCAACATCTCATACATTGACCTGACTCCGAGGTAAGTCGCTTAAAGCACTTGTGTTACGAATGCCAGACAACAGAGGAATCACAAATATACTACTTAAATACATATATTTTACACCCATACACAGAGCAAACACAAATATCATCATATAAATATTTGCTCTGGGTGGGAATGGAACCCACGACCCCTGGTGACACCGAAAGAAAACAATATGATAATATTTGTATTTTTTTGGTGTCTGGGTGTTGTATGTCTTGGGTGATATGTATTTAATGTTCAGATTACGCAGTATTTTATTTAAACAAACTCAAGTTAGACTTCTAATTGAAAAAGCAAAAATATATTTTTTCTTATTAACATTGACGGGCTCGATGGCGCAGATGGTAGTGATCATATATTATGCGCCAAAGGTCGTGGGTCCGATTCCCACCCAAAGCAAATATTTATACGATGATATGTTTGCTTTTTCTATGACTGGATGTTAAATATATGTACTAAAGTAGTATATTTGTGATTCCTCTATTGTCTGAAATCCGTAACACTAAAGTTCAGAACATTTTAATGTTACCAGTACAAAAAAACGCATTCCAATAAGAATGTCACATTGTATTTTCACAGTGTAAACTTTAAACCTATTTTGGCAAAAACTGCGTACAAATTAGACAGCTCGTCTTTCTGAATGAGTCAACTAAAACAAAAGCTAAGCGAGCACACGAATCGATGGCCTGATTCCGTTGTGGTTCCGTTGGTTGCGCCGTATACAAACATATGTATGGCTAAACCAGCGCAACTAGGCTTTTAACAAAACAGTGCGCGCGTGTGTGCAAGCTTTGAAGCTTTTATATTTTCCGGACGTCCAGTGGTCGGTATTCGACCATAATTATAAATAACCAGCTAACTTTACTGTTCATTTCTATATAATATACCAAGCAATGAAGAAATGTATAAGGCAAATTAGACGGCCCAATGGCGCAGACAGTGGGTTTAATCCCACCCAGAGCAAATATTTATATGATGAACATTTGTATTTGTTCTGTGTCTGGGTGTTATTTGTATTTTTAATTCGTTTGTTGTTTTATATCCGTAACACAAGTGCTTTAGGCTACTTATCTCAGAGTCAAATCAACATATGTAATGTGGTGGGAATTTATTATCTATTTTTTTTTTAAAAAGTCATTACCATAGCAGCCGCGATGGTAATAGTACTGCTCAGCATCGTGACGTGAGCGCTACTGCTCATCCCCACCCCATTGCATTTTAGCTACACTATTTACAAATAGTTATAATATTGTACACATATTTATGTTTTATCAGACCAGGTCGAGAAATAAGCATACACTCCACTTGATAGTAAGCGGCACTACAGCCTATCGAGGCTCGTAATATCACAAGGATATCACAAACGCGTAGCCAACGTTGCGACATGAGAATATTATTCCACATTACTCGGTAAATTCACTGCCTCTCTCTCCCTTCAGTCCGGGGCACAGCAAAGTGAACACTGTTATTTGGCGGTAGAAATAGGTAAGAGCAAGGTACCTACCAATGCAGACGACCTTCTGTATGAGATCTCCTTCCAGTAGAAATTGCTGCCAGTCGCCGCTTGGTTTAGCATTGGGGCTGTTTATTACGTAGATTTACAATTCAGACTAGAAAAAGGTTCGGCCATTTTAAAATATAAAAAAATACGCCAACTTATCATCACCAGTTTTCTTTAACGTTTCTCTTTATTGGATCGTGTAATAAATCTTTATTTAACTTAGTATGATGACCCGTTTGGTGCGTCTGGCCAGACTAGCTAAAGGCAGGCCTAATTAAATTACTTATAATTTAATAGTAGATCAGATGGGTAAATGTTGGCTCTCATGATACTTAGGGTCATCAAGATCATCTAGTTTATTACGAATAATTACTTCTTTCATGGAAATATTAGTTCCAATAGTTTATTTTTAAATGTTTATTATAATAATAATAATAATAACTTTATTCAACAACAAAAGGTAACTTAAACTAAAATACATTTTGATACTTAGGTACCTAAACTAGATCTAGCCTGTTCTTATAGCCACCAAATGTTTATTATGAAATAGTATTAAGTTTTTCAATAAAATAGACCATTCTATTTTATTGAAAAACTTAATACTATTTTTAAAATAACTTAAAGAGTTCTCTCTCAGTCACCAGGCTGTCATTTAGTGAAGAAAACTAAAGACATTTCCAATGTAGACTCGCCTTAAACCGCACACTTTCCTATTCGAGAGAAATGATTATTTCTCATCGTGTATGCCAGTGAGGTTGTGGTAAACGATATATACCTACGCGTATGCATTACACCCACTCCCGGTACAATTGCATCGGCGTAAATCATAGTGTACAGTGTGGATGATATGTAATATATTAATCATCACGATCATTACAGCCATTGGACGTCCACTGCTGGACATAGGGATTTTTGGCCATAATTGCCGCGATGGGCAAGCGAGGTGGCAATCGCAGAGGGTAGCTTTCGCGACTGAGAAATTGTTGACCATTTCCATTCGAGCTACAATTTCAAATAGATTTACAGCCATCTGTCGGGTCTGGTACCTTAGACGCCTCACACGATACCTGATATTTGGAGAGGTACTATTCTACTCTGTCGGTACCTAACGGCAAAATGTAAACGGCTGTTAAATATAATAATATATGATGTATACAACTTCGTTTAAGTTTGATATTGATTGGTATATAAATAGCCATTTCTTTCTATAAGTTTTAATTGTATTTATTAATTTATATTGTTTTTAGTATTTGGCTAATTGAACCGGCTGGAAATTTTGTTTGCAGGTGCGCCTGATGCTTTCGGATCAATTTACGACAGGTCTGATTTTATATCTTTTGTTTCATTTACTTCAGCCCCTGGGTAGCATTGATGGAATATTTATCATTATCAGTTGTTATCCAGGCTGGTGGATCGCGTAATGGATCTACAATAAACGTTATTTTTAAGTCCCGTCTGGATTATTTAAAGATAGCCCTAAATAAATGACCTTTGTATTAGATGACTATTATGATCCTATGGGTCATCAAGGTCATCTCTATTATAAATAAGAATTTTTAATTACTTCCTTCTTTGAAATATTAATGTTATTATTTTTTATTGGCTATTCAATGTAATAGGCTGAATTGAATGAAGTAAATTAGAATTTTTAATTTAGGAAACTTCGTTAGGTACCTCTTCGTCTCATTTTGTAGCATCTTCATAAATCTATGAATATATGTTAAAGGTTGACTGGCTAACTGACTGACATATTAACGCAAGGCCTAAACCATAATGATAAGATAGGTTTAAATTATAAGTAAATATATAAAGGCTGACAACTAAAAATTTTTTTTGCACTAAGAAAGGATTTACGGAAATCCACTTCCTAAAAGAATAAAACAGGGGTTGTAAAGTTAACACGAAACTTTGCTATATTTAAAGTTATTCATATGAAATTTAGTATAAAGGTTCTTTATTTAAAGTAAAATAAATAAATCGATAATATTATTTGAAACAATAACACCCTTAAGTGGAGTTGAGGTATTACCTCGTCTGCTGGAACATTGGAATGCTTTCACGAAATAAGTAGGTTTTGAGTACCTATTTCCAAACTTCCTTGTGTGTATTTAAACGGGCATAATTACTTGTACAATTAGCGATCGAAATTAATCTTTCGGAGCAAGGCGTTGTGTTTAAAATTGAATGAGAAAATTTCAGGCTGTACACAAGCCTAAAAATTAGTCGCACTAAAACGCACGAACTGTTAACATTTCCATGACTAACACATCTCTGACATCAGATAACAAAAGAATCACTAATATAATATTTAAATACGTATATTTAATACCCAGACACAGAACTAATACGATTATCATCATATCAATGTTTTGTCCTGGGTGGGAATCAAACCCACAACCCTTGGATTACATAATGTAGGATCACTACCGTCTTAGCCACCTGACAAAGCGAATCTCACTGGAACCTAGTGACCAGATACAGCACGATCAAAATTCTTTAATATACAAAAACATGGAAATCATTAATCATACACCGTGCAACGCCCCCCCCCCCCCTCTTCCTTCTTCCCACCCCCTTCACAAAATATTCAACCGCACGCAATGAAATACGACCTTAAAAATAGAATATCAAAAAAAAATAACAGGGCGAACGCTCCAGTCCTCGGCAATACAAATAGCGTCGAGTTCAAAGGTAACCATTTGTCGTATCGATACCGGGTGGCGTCAGCCACTCTTGCGGCTACCCGGCTCGGGTTTGACTCTGCAAAGTTTAACCCACGATAAGAATATTTTTAATTCTTATTTCACTTTACACTTATTTGAACATTTAGGCGCCTTTGGTACTGGAACCGATAGATGGCGGTATACCTATCGGAAACAGCGCAGCTTATATTTACTACAGGAAGGGTATGGGCAGTAGCATCCTCGTTGCGAATTTGCGCTTGCCCATGCGCGAAGTTGGGCAAAATTCTGCCTATCTTGAGGAAGCCTATAGCCAACAATGGAGTCTATAGCTAATATGATGATGATGATTTAAGGTTGTTGGACATATGCCTCCCCAATAAAGGGAGAGTTTCAGCCACAATTGTTGCGACGGGAATGCTACCGCCCATCCCCGCCCTACAAACTTTAGCTATCCTGTTACTGATGGATATGCCACCAACTGTCGGTTCTGGTACCTTATTCACCTCTTACGACACCTGGTACAGGGACCCTCCCCCTATTCTACGACTATTCTATTCCTCATTCTATCTACTATCCTTTTCACTATTCTACTCTGTAAATATTGTGTACCACACGGTAAATATTATGTTTATTTATTAATAGCCGCACACTCTTTGAATGGTCAAAAAATAAAACAAAGCTAAACTAGGAAGTGTTTGAATTTATCCTTTTGATGACCCTGATGACTGAAGAGATCTAGAGACCTCACAAAAAGGTTGTTTATTCCTGCGTTGCACCTAAATTTAAGGTTCATGCCATGCCTTATACGAGCCCACAACAGGAAGGTAAAACTATAATATATACATTACGCCTCTTTGGTTATTTTCATTTGATCAGACAGGATGAGTGAACGGAGAATATATCGTGTTTATTTCGTAGTATCCGGAAACTAACACGCATCAGTAGATAAAAGAATACTTCATTAGGTTAGAAACACGAGAGTGTAACTAGAGTGTAACAAAAATTTTAACTCACAGTATGATATTGAATTTACATGTTATCAAATCCTGAAAAATCTGTCAACTTGAACAGAAATGCACAGGGTGGTGATGGACAGCAGCATCCTCGGCCACCACGCCTGCCCAGCGCGGCAATTATAGAGAAATTCCACTTTTCTAATGGAGCCCTATGTCCTGAAATTGACGTTTTATGGTTGCTAAGATAATGATGAACACTATATATTGACCGTTATCTTATCTTTTCTGAACTAATAAAAATAACCAACGAGGCAATGTAATGTATCCTAGTAATACCTTCTTGTTGTCTCTTCAGTATAATAGGGAACATTATACTGAATGTAGTCCTCGTAATCGTGATGTAATAGCAGTATTCCATGTTACACAAGAAACAAGAAGTTATTGTCTAATGTTAATAAGAATCCAAGTGTATAGTTTTATTTCGGAAACCACTTTTTTATTGAGCCAACAAATTCTTTGCGTTGAGAACGCTTCATCCCTCCTCTGAAATGTTTTATCCCGTATTTATCTTGTCTCGATTCGGTTTCTTCCCGTCATCTTCTTGTTTTTTCATGTAATAGCATTGGATTTAATATTTTCTTTAATTTACGCGTTTATTTATCATCATCGATGCAGCCTAAAAACGTCCGCTTCTGGACATAGGCCTCTCCAGGGGTATGTTGCTGCCCATCCCTGCCATGTTGCATTTGAGCTACTCCGTTTCAGATGGTACCGCCACCTGTCAGGTACCGAACTTTAATCGCTTTTTACTACACCTAGTATAAAGGATGGTACGTTCTGCTCCGTCGGTACGCATTCATTACTTATAATAAAAAATATTTTATTTTTAAGTTTAAATAGTTTATTTATTTTTAAGTGTTACACGAATACTTTTATTATGAGCAATTAATTTAAATTTATACCGTTGCTCTTTGATTTAAATGAGATCAAGCCATCTATCTATTCAATAATTAATATCATAAATGTTTGGTTTTGATGAGTCCGATAGCACATATGGTATCCTGTCTTGAGTGCTAAAGGTCGTCGGTTCGATCCACACCCAGAGCACATATTTATATAATTAATATTTATATTTTTTCCGTGTCTGGGTGTTATGTATATGTATCTGATGTCCGTAACACAAGAGATTTACGTTATTTATGAGTCAAATCTAATGAATTTATTTGTAATTATTTATATTAACAGATTTTATCCATACTAATAATTGTTACTACTATAGAAAATGTATGGTATAAAGATATTTTTTTCAAATTTATTGTTGTTGTAAATTTTTGTGTTAAAATCTGTTACTACTACTTAATGCACAATAATATAATAGTATGCACGATACTTCCAAGAAAGTTTAGTTTTTGGCTATGTTTTTTCGGAAGGTAGCAAAAGTATTAAAGAGTAACTTAAGCTACCTCTACTATTTATTATTCTCATGGGAATTGAGTGGGAACACGTGAAATCAGACGGTGCTACTAGTTTACAATAAAATTGGTCAGACAAATCGTAATTAGATAAATTATAAAAGTATTAAGTATATAAAAAGCATTTTGACCTATTTTCATTTTTAGTCTAAAATCTAACTAATATTAATAACTAAAAAAATAAATTTACACTTTTTATAGACTTACATGTTTTTAGTGGAAATACAAAATATGTTTTAATAGTAATATTATTACTCTTTATTGTACACAAAACAAATTATGGGAAAGAATAAAAATTTAAAAATTATTGATACAAATGGCGACCTTATCGCTCAGGGCTCTTCCATGCTACCTTTAGATGGATATAGACGACGAAAATATGATAGGGTAGTTAAACGTGTACTACTATTTTATTTATAAAAAGAAAATTAAGTTAATTACATACTACATATGTTTTTGTAACAATAAAGTTACATACCAATAAATACATAAATAAAAATACAACTACAATTTAATACAAAACAAACACCGTGTTTGCCGTGTAACTTTTCTGTTAATTCAATCGATACAGTGCCAGAAAATGCTTCCACACCATCCGCTTAAATGTGGTAATAGACTGCGCACACCTGATATTTTCTCTACTTTAAATATCTCTTCATATATATGCTATCTTCCTCTCCATTTTTTAAATACACAGATTAAAATCATAACCAAATCAACACAGACGCAACGGGAATCGGCTGGCAGAATATTCTGCGTTAAGGTATTATTTACAAGAAAATCCCATGGTAAATTAGATCCATTCAGAATTACTTCTGAGGCGTGGACATCCGATTATTATCAACAAAACAGTCAGATACAGAGTAGCGATAATCCATATTGGCTGTGACATGGTTTAGCCTGAGACAGATGGCTCAAGGATTGGTTTTCGGCGATGATATACAGCTGGTGATTAACAGCCAATAAACGTACACTGTTAGAAATGGAAAAAAGGAAATGTTTGTCAAAAATTACCGTGCTAGGCAGCCGTGGTGGCTATCGCAAAGCGTATCTTCAAAACTTTTGTTAGTCAAATGCAAAATCAGAGTATCTGATTAGCTATGATAGGCCTATTTAAATATATACTCGTATATACTCTAACAACATATGGAGTCATAAAAAAAATGTAGTAGTTCTTTGAATGGCCTACATTGAAATTGAAACTAGTCTACCGGCACTAAACAAGTCCTAAGACTAAGTTTACAGTAGGCCACCAGTAAAAATACAGCTTTTCGATAATCGACGTGACGACAAAAATAACCTAGGTTCACGACAGGAATGCTGCTGCACAGACGGACAACCTACATACTACAGGCTGGGTTAACTATTAGTTCTGGTACTTCAATCGTCACTTCCAACACCTGGAACAATCTTCTGTTCAACACTGGCTAAAATATCTATCGGCTATTTACCCAATAATATGCTTTATTTTTTTATATATTACCAGGGACCCCCCGTTTTACCCGCGTTAAGTTGAAGAACTTTCTAACTAACTTTTTACCCCCGTTTTACCCCCTAAAGAGTGAATTTTTAGAATCATTTTTAGTGCTCCTCTATGAGCCCCCGTTTGATGGTTTTCGTTGAAAAATCTTTATACTAAATTTCATTTTCATTTAATAACTTCAAAAAGGACAAAGTTTAATACTAACTTTGCTAACCCGTTTAACTATTAAAGGGGGTAAATTTTTGAAAAATATTCTTTCTTAGTTCTCCTTGACGTTATAAAAGCTACCCCTGTGCAAAATGTCAATTTTCTAACCCTTATAGTTGAAGCCCTACGTTCATATGTCATTCTACTAGGAAAATGAACATTGTTGTTTGGCGGTAGAAATATGTGGGAGCTAGGTACCAATGCAGACGACCTATATAAGCGGTCTCACTGTATGTCCATAATGTTATATGGAAATATAAAAGCTTTTGCGTGTATAATGGGTTTAAAGATGAAACGTGGCCAACACTTTTAATATTTGGTTCAGAAACCCTCAAAGACTTGCGATAACGAGCTCTTCATCTGAGGCAATATTTAATAAAACAATGAGACATTTATTTTACGACCAATTTCGTGTGTTCGCGCCTTTAATGGCTCCATGCTTTAGGTTTTATAAATGTATGAGGTATTAGTAATATAATAAAAATATTCTGCACCACATATTATACATTGACCTGACTCCAACCTTATATGGCTTATATGGCTTGTATTACCGATGTCAGAAAACAGAAAAATCACAAATATAATACCTTAATACATATTTTTAACACCCAGACACAGAAAAAATATAAATACTCGTCATATAAGTGTTTGTCCTGAATGGGGATCGAACCCTCGGTGCTTCAAATAGAAACACTACCGTCCTAACTGTGTTTATCCAGATCTGTTCAGTTGTTGTAAATGACTAACAAACAAAAAGACAAGTAGGGCTTAAACTGTAGAGGTTAGGAACTTAAAATGTTGCACAGGGATTCTTTTTATAACATAAAGGAGGACAAAGAAAAAATTTCAGAACTGAAACTGAAACTTTGTCATTTTTGAAGTTATTTAAATAAAATTGAGTATAAAGATTAGTTTTATTAATAGAGTATAAATCATCTCTTAACATGGTTATAGGGGGAAGCAAACTGTTATATACTTAGAAATCTTGTTGGGTGTTACGTTTTTAGTGCCAACCATTGTGTCGAGACAACACAAACAATTATGTATACTAATTATAAAACTGAAAAGTTTATGTGTTTGTCAGTTCAAACGCGTAAATCTCAGGAACCGCCTTTCCGAATTGAAAAATTCTTTCAGTGTTGGATAGTTTATTTATCGAGGAAGACTATAAAAGATTTAAAAATTATATACGGTTAGGGATAAATAAATAAATCCTGAAAGTCACTATACTCTACACATTAAATTCTCCACTCGGACGGGCATTGCTAGTTTTATATAAAAACACATCTAGTTAGATGTCGCCAAATTATTGGATGATACGAAGATAAAATTACATGAGTATATCATAATTTAATTTTAATATAATGATTCCTTAGAACCTCAGATCTTTGGATGAGACTAGTATTTCAAAGCCTAGAGTAATTAAATGGATTATACGTAATCATTATATTTGCTAATCCTGTAAACTTGACAACCACTTACCAATCAGATTTCCTGAGAAACTGTAAAGGATTTACTAAAGACAAATCTTAGGTATACCTAAAGCTAGAAGAATACAATAACAAATTATATGCCTGTTTAATATTTTCCAATATATTAATAATAATTAGCCGTGAAGTACCGGCAGAGTAGAATACTACCTCCCTCTGTACCAGATGTCGTAAGAGGCGACTGAAGTACAGGAACCGACAGATGGCTGTATATCCATCTGAGACAGTGTAGCTCAAATGCACAGGGTGGGGATGGGCAGCAGCGTCTCCGTCTTGAAAACTGTGCTCTGCGATTTCCAACATGCTTATCCAGCGCGGTAATTAAGGGAATTTTTCCCTTTCTTGAGGAGGCCTATGTTCAGCAGTCGACTTCTAATAGCTGATATGGTGATGATGATGATACATGACAATGCCGTAAAAATTGTTACCAACTATCGCCGATTTTTAATCGATCTGTTATAAGTTTAAGTCGATCTGACAAGAACCTTAAGCAAAATTCATCTGCATAAATATTTCACTCTCACCTATTTCTACCGCCAAATATCAATGTTCGCATTGCTGTGTTCCGGTTTGAAGGATAAGAGAATTAATAAAACGCAATCACTACGCAGGTAAATGTGACTTAATATCTTCAAGTCACCGCATTGGTAACGCGCTAGTGATGTTGACGGTGAGATGATGCACGATATCACAAGTGCGATGCCAACTTGACTTAAAGATTTGTGGCACATAACCTATTAATCTCAATTCTTCTCTCACCCAAACCGGAACGCAAGTAAAATGGTGCATACGATCTTCCGGTTCTAGTCGAATCAATTCTTCACATTTTGAATTGAAGCTCAATGCTTTTCTTACCTTTGCGTAGTCTCTTTTAAATCTTAATTCAGCCTTTTGGTTATGTTCTGTACTCTGCCCGCTTCTACTTTAATTTTCTAATATATTGGGCGTCTTTGGTTCTATTAAATCTACCGGGCCCGATGGTGCAGATGCTAGCGATCCTATTTTATTTGCCAAGAGTCGTGACTTCGATTCCGCCCCTGGACATATATTCATATAATGATATTTTTATTTGTCCTGTGTCTGGGTGTTAATATATATATATATATATATATATATATATATAAGTATCAAGTACATTTGTGATTTCTCTGTGGTATGATGTCCATAACATATACACGTATAATCAATAGTGAACGCGTAAATGTCGGAAAGTAATATGTAGAATTTCAATTTATTTTGTGGCATCAACGATGCTACGAGCCACATTCATTTCTTGCCACAGACATTTTTATACATTTATCGCCCTCAATAAGCTTAACGAGTGAAAATATTCCTGAGTGCTTCAATACTTTCCATAAAGTTCTTTATAATGTCGCCGGTCGTTATAAAAATGGTTTTGAAGGTGATCGCGATGAAACGATGAACATATGCGCGCCTCCAACTCACTTAATGCTTTTTAAGAAATTTTCACTTGTATCTATAATTCAGAAGAGAAAAATATTTTAAGTTTTTTTTTAGAAACTATTTTTGAAAATGCCACTGAACTTTGATACAAGTCCATATTTTTTTTTAATATTATCACCCACTGCACTCCTTTGGGAAGGTCTATGTGTAACTGTGGACGTGTAGCGTTATGACGAATACTACATTGCGACCATGGCTTTGCCTGTACTTTTTAAGGATAAAAGATTGATACCACATATATTTCTTGGTGAAATATCAACAAGATCCGATAATCAGATAAGCTGGTCAGCACGTCCGTCGAAAAAGCGCCATCTATTGAATTTTTGTAGTACTAAAATTGACATTTATCGTTAAGTTCCACAGCAATACTACTGTTTCCGTGAAAGCTTCCCTATGTCCTTCTCCGTACTTTCTAATGTTCTAGAAATTCTGGATAATTCATCATTATCACCATATCAGCAACAAGACATCCACTGCTGTACATAGGCCTCCCCAAGTAATCTCTAATAGGACCGGTTGTATGCGGCCTGCGCTCAGCGCGATCCTGCGGTTTTAGTCAGATCGTCTGTTCATCCTGCGGGTGGACGCCCTACGCTGCGCTTGCCGGTACGTGGTCTCCATTCCAGAACCTTACGAATCTATCGGCCTCCAATATCAAATACCGTACCAAATGCCGTAACAAATGCCACTTCAACTTACTTATTCGCCGGGCAATGTCTGTGGCTTTGGTTCTGTTACGAATCTCCTCATTCCTGATTTGATCGCGCAAAGAAACTCCGAGCATTGTCCACTACATCGCTCGTAAGTAAATGAGGGTAAGTAGATATAGGTAACAAAAAAACTAACATTTGTAAGTTTACTTTGGCGTTTATAATATTAGTTCCAATCAATACAAATTTTAACTGTATGTATTTACATAATTTGAGGCTGTATGACCTTTCTTTGAAGGCTGAGTTAGCAATAACTTCAATGCTGTGGCAACGTATGAGTTTTTATCGCAGTTCCAATCTTTTCAATCAAGTTTTAATTATCCCGGAATTGGGGAAATCCCGGATTACCGTTCACGGGATGACTGTAGGCCTGGTATAAAATAGGCTCTCATGAAACGGGTTTAGGGTTCCTTCCAATAAAGAACCATTAAACACAAATCTATAGGTTCTTTATCTCAAAGGCTAAATGGTCTTTATGTCAATTGACGAAACCGGATCTTAAGCCAGGTGAAGAAACAAACATACAATCCGCGTGGTAGAAACCGTCACTGCAGCCTAGACGCTCATAGCATCACTAACGCGTAAATTCACAGCTTCTTAATACTTTCAGACCAGAACACAGTAATGCGTACACTACTATTTGGCAGAAATGGGTGAGAGTGAGGTACCGAGGCAGATGAACTTTAGTATAAAGTCCTCCTCATATAAAAACTCATGTCCGACAACTTCTAGTCCGACATACGTGTGTCGCAAGTTCAATATAAAATATAATCAAAGACAAAACAAATATATGATTAACACCCAGACACAAAACAAATAATACATATATTTAAAAATCCATCAACGTAATGTTTCAGGTGTACCGGTATTAGACAGATTATATACTTACTCGTAAGCAGAGCATACACTTCTATATTAAAAAGCAGAACATAAAAACTGTAATACAATGTTAACCAGACTGAAACAGCTGATAGTACTCCATTTAAGACAAGTACAAGAGATATGTCACTTAGGTTACAGACATCAACAGAGGCATCACAAATATAATACTTATACATACATACAAACATACATCACACCTGTGTCCCATCAGGTTAGGCAGAGACTGTAGATCACCATTTGATACGAACTCGGCATACCTCTCTCGCTTCCCTTACTCGCAATAGTCCTTTAAAACACGCTCGTTTAATCAATGTACTTCTGACCTGGTCCTTTTTCAAAACCTCTCCTACTTGATTAAGATATATTCGCTTAGGTCGTCCTATACCAACTTTTCCTATCACTTCTGTACTTATATACATAATTAGCATAGAATAATAAAAACATAAAATGTTAGTCCTGAGTAAGATCGAACCCAAGACCCCAGTGCGCAAGATGCTTTCAATACTATCTGCGCCAATAGGCCCTTTTAAGTCACAAACATGAAAATTTTAGTTTCACCAACTGCTTAATAAGTTTCTTTAATGTTAAAGAGAACATCATCCTTTTGATTACATACTTCAGTTTGATTCTGCAAATACTTGTTATCTCATTTAAACTGGATAGGTACTTTTCCATTACTTTCCTACCGTTACCAACACTTACATATACATCAGAGAAGGAACCAGAATTAACCAGAAGAAACCATGTGGCAACGCACCATGTCGTTTGGCAGACTGCAGCCTACAGCATCATAATAACAGCTATACAAACCCTACAGCTGAATAAAGGCACCTTTTTAAAAGGGAAGTTATCGCCATTAAGTGTAACGCTGGGCAGGTGTGGAGAGAAAAGCAGAGCGTCTCTGCGATAGGAATACTGCGGCCCCATTCCCAACCTGTTGTATTGAGCTACGCTGTTTCTGACAGATATACCGTCATCGGACGGTTCGGGTTCCTCAGCTGCCTCTTACGAGAACTTGTGCAGGGGTCTCCCTATTATTACTACCTGTACTTTACGGCAAACCTTCAAAATCGGGTTAAAGGTACTAGAACTAAAAGTAAATCCACCCAAAACAGCGTATCGCTAATGAATCAGGAGTCCGTTCTGATTCATTCAAACGCAATTTTATTTTAAAGATACCCTTAGCAATTGCCATCACGCGTATATAGTACTACAGTGAAAGGCAAAGTTTGCCCTTTCTCGGAGAGACTTTTTTACACCAGACACTGTTGCACAAAACTGTCTTCTAGGACTTTTATGACAATGATAATAAAAATTTCACCTTTATAGTGTCAGTATATGGTCAATAATCAAATGACCGTGACAAAACCGTCGTGGGGTACTGGCAGGGTAGAATTGTACCTCCCCCTGTACCAAATGTCGTAAAAGGCAACTAAGGTATCAGAACCGAGACATGGCGGTAAATCCATCCGAGACAAGAAGCTCATATTCACAAGGCAGGATGGGCAGCAGTATCTCTGTCGCAAAAGCTGCGCTCTGCGGTTGCTAACATGCTTGTTCAGCACGGCAATTATGGGCTAAATTCCCCGTTTTTGGGGAGGCCTTTGATTCGAAACAGTGTACCTCAAAATGAAACAGGACAAGGTAACAGAATTCCCATCGCAAAAGTTACTCTCTGCGATTGCCACCACGCATGTCCAGGACACCAGTAATGGGAAAATTTCCTTTCCTGACCTTTGGAGATATTTTTACAACAGTGGTATTTTAAGGCTTTATGATTATGATAATTTCTACTTTATAGTGTCACTATATGGTCAATAATTAAATGAAGTCTGATAAAATCATTGAACTTTATAACAATAATTTTTCCATTTAATTAAAATTTCATACTTGATTCAATATGACAGCCATTTTTAAATTAAAAAGTACATCGAATTAATATTTACATCAGACGTTTCTCCGATCATAAAAATATTTTTTTAAAAAACAAATTTTATCAATGAATATTGTACAACAAATCAAGCGAACGGTTCGATTAACGACAAACGATTTATTTATATCAAATGTTTTGCATCAAATCACGTTTAGTCCCGAAGAAAGAAAAGATTAAACACCGGCCAAGGGTGATCGGGTGTAAACACAAGGTTGCGTACTTTATTTAACATTAGACTTATAATGTAAGTCTAATGTTACGTAAAACCAGTGTTTTAAATTAATATGAAAAACACAACATTACTTTTACAATACAATAAAAATTACCCGTCACTGTGTTTGTGAAGTATTAAACTACTGAATCAATTTTGATATTGTTTTGTTTACTGTGTACAGTTTGATCCAACTTGCAACCAAAAATAAATTTGTTGTTTAACGAATACATCTATTGAAAGTCCACTGCAGAAGATGGGTCTCCCCAAGAGTGATTTTTTCCCATAATTGCGGTACGCGATCGCTAGGGACGCTGCTGCCCTTCTCTGCCCTGCTGCGCATCCTCATTACTAATATAGTAGTGTAAAAATCGCGTACAATACTACAACAAATTTGAACATTTATTAACTTAAGGATACTAACCACTAGAATGCTAAAGTTAATAAAACATTAAATAGCCATCCGTAAATCTTCGTAATTTATATTATAATTATTATTTTTAATAAAAAAAAATTGTGTTTCTTACTTATTTTTTATTTAACCATCTCGTGAAGGAAGTAAGCGTCTCGACCTTATAGATGCTTGTAATATCACAGGGATATCACTAGCGCGATGACAACCTTGTGACTTTAGGATGTTATGTCTAATTACCTAGTAATTTCACTGCTTGTCACACCCTTCAAACCGGAACACAGCAATGCGAACTCTGTTATATGCCAACAGGATCTTCAGAGAAAACTACTCTTTAAATTGCGATATCGGATATAAAACACGGTTCACTTATTACTTCACACGTTTTTCTTTGACGTTTTGTTGACGTTTAGATCAAATCATGAAGACATCTCCGTTTTATTTGATATTTGTATCAGGTTTATCAAGACCACAGGTTATCTAAGCGCGGTACCCTAAAAATATACCCGTTTAAGCACGAATCGGCCCGTAAATCATATTTTAATTCTTACAAGCGGAGTAATAAATGCTCTGCTCGAATAATGGAAATGAATCCAGAACGCTCGTGAAAAATGTAACGAAATTAAAAAGAAATATTTTTTACTCGCGGCTTAGAAAAAAATTGTAGGGATGATTCCGCTAGTAATAATAATTCATCATTATCATAACAGCTGTACAACGTCTACCGCTGGACATAGCCTCCCCCCCTCCCCCCAAGAAAGGGGGATTTTTAATGATGTGCTGGATAAGCGTGACTGCTTTATTTCTTTCTTATCGCATCTTTGTGTTTCACATCTTCAAGATTTGAGGAGCTTACGACGCATTGGTTAATGTATCCGTATGTGTTCGTAGAAGCTAAGCTACCTTCGCTACGGTTGGGATTCGGATGGGTGACCCAGATCCAAACGAATCATTAGGCTCTGTGTGCCTTCCGGAACAAAAAAAGGCTAATGCGTAGTGTACCAGAAGAATAGAATAGTACTTTTCCTTGCCCCAGGTGTTGTTGGAAGTAGCTTAGGAACCGACAGATGGCGGTATAGCGTAGCTAAATGGCAACATGGGCAGCAGCATTCCTGTCGCAAACGCACAAATGCTCAGCGCAACTATTATGAAAGCTCTCCTATTCTTGGAGATATCTGTGTCTAATTGTGGACGTTCTATGGCTGCTATGAAGATGATAATTGATGTGATCATCACATCAGACATCATTATCAGAACAAGAGCAAAGAGAAAACAAGAAAGCGAGAGAACAGAGGCGAAACTGTACCAGATAACCAAATGCCAAACAGCACTGCTCGCATTGCTGTTTGAAGTGTGAGAGACGAAGTGAAATTACTAAGTAGGTAATGTGACAAATATCTTTAAGTCACAAATTTAATGACGCACTTGTGAAAATAGGAACTTGCTTAGTATCACGCGTACTTTAACCTAGTTTGTCGACCTGAAAATAGTAAATTCAAACGATACAAATAGAATCGAGTGAAAAGTGTAAAATTCGGCCGGATATCTCAAAGGTTATAAAAGACTCTCTCATAACTCACAATCGACGGTTATATTTCACCCTCTCAAAGACTCTCAAAGAGGAGCATCATTTGCTAAATTATTACCCATATTTTCGTGCCCCATTTTTGGAGCTAAGAGCATCGAATAATCTAGAAGCTCTCTCTCTCTACAGCTATTCGAGAGATGTTTGATGAATGAAACTGGAAGTGTCTCTGTGGAAATTATTGATTCATTCTATGGAATCACGCTTTGGAGGCTTTTAACTGTAGCGAGAAAATGGGGGTTGACTAATGGTGGGTCGCGGAATGATACCTTTTATTTGTATAGTACACTAAGTTATGTCTCTCGGCTACGTTACCGTGGAATTCATAGCGCATCCGGAATTTAATATAACACTAGCAAATATGCTAGTGTTTTATCAGTCCAAAAATTCAATTTAATTTATATTATGTCACATTAATTAGTAAAAAAAGTAATTTAATCTCAAAGTCGTGGGGTCGCCGGCAGAGTAGAATAGTACCTTCCCCGAACCAGGTGTCGTAAAACACGACTGAGGTACCAGAACCGACAGATGGCGGTGTATCTTCAAAAACAGTGTAGCTCAAATGCATAGGGCGGGAATGAGCAGCTGCATCTCCGCCGCAAAAGCTACGCTCTGCAATTGCCAACACGCTTGCCTAGCGGGGCAATTATGGGCAAATCCCTCCCTTTTTTTGGGAGGTCTATGTTCAGCAGTGGAATTACAATGGCTGGTATGATGATGATAATGAACATTAAAGTACATATTTAAGTTACGTGTGGCGCCCTTCAAGGACATTATTGTATGAACGAACTAACTACCAAACAGTTTGGGTAATAAATAGTAGGTTATTTATATAATCTTATTTCTATAAAATTTATTACATAAAATAATTGTTATTGTAAAAGTGGCGATATTCTATGATTTGCTGTATGGTACCGGCAGAATAGAATAGTACCTCCCCTTGTACCAGGTGTCGTAAGAGACGAATAAGGTACCAGAACTGACAGACAGCGGTGCATCTTACCGTAACAGTGTAACGCGCAAGGCGGGGATGAGCATGGGCATGCCCGTCACGACGCTCAGAGATTGCCAACACGTTTACCCAACGAAGCAATTATGGGCAAAATTCCCCCTATCTTGGGTAGGCCTATGTACAGTAGTGGTTTTTCAATATGGCTGATATGATGAATTAAAAATAAACTTTATATATATATATAGAATATATAGAAGTAAACACAAAAAACAACTGGACGTACACTTATATAATATTTGTTCAGTATCTAGGTATTATAATAATGTATTTAAACATGATATTTATAACTCCTCTGTTGTCTGTCGTCGGTAACACATGTGCTTTAAGCGACTTATCACGGAGTCAGGTCATTATATAAGATGTCCTATAATTTTATTATTATTATTAATCTAAAGTATGGATTATAAATATGAAACACTGTTTAATTATTGTAAAGGATGCGGTTTCGAGTCCTAACTGTTACTTGACAAGTAAACAATTATTTAGTCATTAGAAAATATTGTGACTAGAAATTAAATATAAACTACCCTAGCTCTCAAGTTGTATTAAACTGTAACTGTATTACAATCGGTTTAGTAGTCTAAAAGTTTATTCCGACAAACAAAATGACACATAATTTTATCCGTTATCACTCAGAGAGGCTAAAGACACGGTGAGTAAATGTTTGCTAACTTTATTTATTAGATATAAAGTTAACATAAAGTTTGCGATTCTAGTTAATTTAAGTAGGGCACTGACCTCTATACCACTTGATAAACCTAATATAGGGACTTCATGACAGCTATGTGCCATTTTGCATTAAGTTATTTACAAATTCATTCCGAACGAACACCTTGTCACGTAATTTTGTATATAAAGATATTATATTATATATCGTTACCGTATGAGTTTCCCGTCCCTTAGTAACAATTGTTGGGTAACTATTACAAATTAGTCTAGCCATTTCAAAGTTTAGATAATTAACTTATTTTTTTATAAATAGCATGTGTTTTCTATTAAGTAATCCTTTGGAATGCCTACTATTAAATTTATAAATTTTCAATAAATTTTGCCTCCAGTTTCGTCCGTGTGGATTTCGCAAAATAAAAATAGTACTTATTTATTTATTTTCTCCACAAGGACTGACACAAACATATTAAAAAAGAAAAACAATGACTATATACACTATTGTGGAAGACTGATGCCCAAACTGAACAAAAAATGCCTGTACATTAGGTTATCAGGATCTCACTTTTTAGACATAATATCAAGATACATTTCATATTTTCATCTATCTTAACACTCAATGATTACAAAAATGTACGCTGTACGTGTGTATGCTGTGTGTAATTGTGTGTGTTTGTCTCAAAATACCGTCTAAATGAGCACCTCTTGCAAAATTTGAGACTACTTTCATTAATTTTTTCTGAGATTTCTTAATGAGTGAGTGAGCGAGAGGATGCCGTGCATTTGTTAAGACTAGGCTTCAGACGGTGGTCGAAATTCAAACGTAATTTATTGAATTAGACATTTACATGGGATAGATCACATATAAATATAGTCTGCATTGTCATACCACACTCTCACCTATTGCTACGACAAATAGCAGTGTTTGCGTTGCATTTCTGGTTCGAAAGGTGAGACAGGCAGTAAAATTACTTGGTAATGTGACATTTTAATCTTTGACATCTTTAAGGTCAGCAATGCGCTATACTCATGCGGTAACGCTTACTATCACGCGAACAGTATGCTGGTTTATCACACAAAAAAGCACAATAAAGCCTAATAAATCTATTTTGATGGCTAGTAGATGCTGTTTATATAACATTTCAATTTTTATTCAACATCTCTGTTGCGTTGCAAAGTATATATTGATACAACATCTTCAACATTGACCTGATTCCGTGATAAGTCGCTTAAAGCACTTGTGTTACGGAAATCACACAACAGAGGTATCAAAAAATACTACTTAATTACATATATAAATACATATAACACGCCGACCCATTTGTCCTGGGTGGGAATCAAACAACAACCTATGGCGGGCCCGTCGCTTATAATAATAAAAAAGTCATACCATAACTCTATTGTACCAAACCTTCCTAGAACTAGTAAATTATATATTTACAAAACCAGCCCAGTTTTTTAGAATAGTGCTTATTTGAATAAGTATTAGGTTATTTGCTAAATAATGGTAGTTGTAGATTTGATCTTGCAAATGCTTTTTCTCTGTTAACACGCAATTATTATAGAGTTTTTATAGACGACCTTGTTGACTTAACACGGAGTTCTTAGAAAAGCATGTGTGCGATTTGTAGTTAAATAGCAGCACCTCGTGGTTTTTGCATGAAGTTAAAGAACAAACTCGGTATTAGTAAGCTTTCATACAGACTTTGCACCCCGTTTTTACCCCCTTGTGGGAATTTGAAAAAATATTTTTCACGTATTAAATGAGCTTCAACGAAGAAACTTGGTACTGATTTTTTTTCGAATAACTTCAAATTCAGCAAAGTTTCATGCTAACTTTGCACCTCCTTTTTACCAAAAAACTTCAAGATTCATCATATCAGCTATAAAGAGTCCACTATTTGATATAGGCCTCCCCAAAATAGGGTAATTATTGACCTTAATTGCCGCGCTGGGCAAACATGGTGGCAATCGCATTTGCGACAAGTTTGCTGCTGCCCATCTCCATCCAGTATTATTAAAGCTGCGCTGTTTCGGATGGATACGCCATCTATCGGTTCTGGTACCTTAGTCGCCTCTTACGATATCTGTTACAGAGGGAGGTACTATTTGACTCCGCCGGTACCTCACGGCTAACGATTACAGTTTAGGCGACTTATCACGGAATCAGGTCAATCCATGATGGATGTAATCTATGTAATGGAAATTTATTTATTTATTTATCAACTAACAGCGCCCCGCGTTGTCACTCGCGTAGTTCCTTTTCCCTTAAAAATAAATATAGCCTGACTTCTTATACCCACTATCTACTTGTGAAAGCCTTTTAGAAAACGATCTAGATGAATCGAGACTTTATTAAAAATTTATAAGTTCCGCAAGCACTTTCATATGCTTATTTAAAAACTTTGTTATCGTAATTTAACAAACAGATACTTACATTTTATTTACGTGTAGTGATTTTTGTATTATGTAGATGTAGCCATGATGACATCTATATCATCATCATCATCACCAAATATAATGTCAATTGTAGAGCGTAGCGACGGAATGTTGTATATATCCATTCTGTTGAATTTGAGTTACTCTGCTTCAAGTGGATATAGCGATACCTGGTACAGGGCGAGATAGTTTTTATTCTGCCAGACTACACGCCATCATCACCTCTTTTTGTTTAAGTGTAGAGATGCCATCACATGTCGATAATGATGGTGCTTTGAACCACAAACTCTCAAGGGACTATCCGCTTTTGCAGAGATAAATTGCCTGCAGAAAAACTCTACTTCCTCCCGGATACTTAAGTTTGATTTGATTACGATGAACTTCAAGTCTTGACTCGGCCAGACTTTCTTTTATAAAGTTGGAATAAACGCAAAATGAATTCTGGAAAGTAGTTCTGCATCAGACCTGATTTCACAGCCCATTACTCAGAGTTATGGAAGCGTTTTTGTTTTTTTTCCACGAGCAACTTCCATTCTTCACCTTTTGCCTATATTTGGTGCAGTCCAGAAGAAAAGAGACGAGCGGGAATTACTTTATCAGGTCCATTCCTTTAAGATAATTTGAATCATTTTAACCTTGTATTTCCGAATACTTACTAAAACGAGGACTAGAGGTACCTCATACAAAGGTCACCTGCATCGGTACCTAACTCTACCTTTTTGCACCGATAAATGCAGTAGTAACATGCATACACATTGCTGTGTCTGGCTTAAAGGGTGTGAGGCAGTGAAATTACTGAGTAATGTGACAAATTTAGGCCGTGTGGTACCGGCAAAGTAAAAGTGTACCTACCTCTATACCAGGTGTCATAAGAGGCGACTGAGGTATCGAAACCGATAGATGGCGGTATATCCACCCGATGCAGTGTAGCTCAAATGCAACTGAACGGGGATGAGCAGCAGCATTTCCATCGTATATCTACGTTCTGTGATTGCCACCACGCTAGCTCAGCGCGGCAATTATGGGCAAATTCCCCTTTTCTTGGCGAAGCCTATTTTCAGCACTGGACTTCCAAAGGCTGTAATCATAATTTTACTTATAAAATGAAGATTTCTCGTAATAAATGTTCAATGCCCATATAATTCTATATTGTATTAGATTACAATATTAAATTTGCCGTTTTAAGAGCAGAATAGTATAACAGAATAGTAGCAGAATCCCTCTGTGCCAGGCGTCATAAAAGATGACTGAGGTCTACTCCAACAAGGCGGGTATGGGCAGAAGCATTCCCGTCGCGAAGCTTTTCTCTGTGTTCCCCTTCCCAAATCTTTCCCCTTCCCAATTCAAATTCCCCTTTTCTTGGAAAGGCTAATGATAATGATGTGTCAAATTTGATATACATAACGCTAATACACGAAGTCAATATCAGCTTGCAGTGACCAATACACGACGACGGCTTCATTAAATAAATAATTCTTAGTATCACAAGGATATCACTGGTGCATTGTCTTATGACTTGAAGATATTACGAGGTATGATAGTATGTTACATTATCCAGTTATTTTTTTTGCCCCTCTCACCGACCGACTTCAGACCGGAACACAGCAGTGCAAACACTGCTATTTGGCAGTAGAAATAAGTAAAAACGAGCAATGTAGGCTACCTTTTGTATGTGGTATATACGCGATGTAAAATATGTCACCATCAGTTCAGTAGTTAAGATGTAAATGCGAAAAAACAGACAGAAAGAGTTACTTTTGCACTTACAATATTAATAAAATAATAATAATAGAGATTATGCATAATTTATCACCAAACATAATCTTTTGGCAATATTTTTTTAAATTAAATCATTTTTTTTCAACATCATTAACATATTCTACTCTGCCGTGGGGTACCGGCAGAGTCGAAAAGTACCTCCCGTGTACCATGTATCGTAAGAGATGACTATGGTATCCGAACCGACAGATGGCAGTATATCCTTCCAAAAAGGTGAAGTTAAAATGTGCAGGCCGGGGATGGACAGCAGCATCCATGTTGCAAAAGCTGTATTCCACGATTGCTATATTGCCACCACGCTTGCCCAACGTGGTAAATATGAGTAAAAATCCCCCTTTCTTGGGGAGGCCTATGTTCAACAGTGTACGTTCAACGGCTGATATAATGACGATGAATCTTTATAAATACATATTTTACCATTGCTGCGTAGTTCTAATTCGACTGCCTGACATACAGCTCTCCACGTAAACTCTGCCTAAAATTGCCATGGTGTGGGCATGTGAGCAGATTTCTTACGACACCCGGTACAGGGTAAAGTACTGAGGTACTATTTTACTCTGCCGGTACCACACGGAATAAAATCTTTCAACAAAATCGCTTATCGATCATTACTTACCCCACTTGCGTTAGCAAAACTCACCCAAAGAGATTTCGACTTCAGTCAAAGTTTTTGTGAAGAGAATTCGAAAATTTGGCCGAAATGAAAACAAACTACTTTACAGGGAATTCGCCGAATAGGCTGTAGTTTCGAAAACATACCAATCACTTACAGGTATATCACCCTAAGGGTTTTATGTATACATAAACTGTAAAACATATAATCATGGCGCAGATGGTAGTGATTTCTTTCTTGTGTACCTATGTTGTAGGTTCGATCTCCATCCAGGACCAATATATATATATATATATATGAATAATATTTGTATTTGTTCTGTGTCTGGGTATTAAATATTAAAATATTATATTAAGTATGCAAAATGCTTGGAGTCAGGTCGACGTATGAGATGTTCTGTGAATTAAATGAGGTATGATTTAAAGATAATCTTCATACATAAAAATTACGTGTCACGGTGTTTGTCCGGGATAAATTTTTAAACTATTGAAGCAATTTTTTTGTACCTTATTGTGTTCAACTTGATATTGAATTAGTTTATATCTTAATTTATAGTCGCGATAATATTTCATAAAAACATAGGTTATTAAGACTATAGTAAATATGATATATGTAAGATGAACCTAAACACTTACGCAAAAATTCCTAAATATTGATATATGTATAATAAAATATAATTTATTTATTTTATTTTTAAAATCTTTGAATGGGGGTCAATCGGAGAACATCACGCGAGATCATCAATAGCGGATTGACGTTTTAATACATTTGTGTATTATGATATTATAAAATATCAAATTAAAGGATATAATTGCAGATGATTCGCAGATTTATCACCAGGCATCGCTCACTGAACTCAACCTGGCCATTGATACAATCAATTAAGACCTTGCTCGTGTTTGTAACTGAAGTAATATATTTGGACTTGAGGTAATCCCGGGAAAGACTTTGTTACTCTATCAAGAAGTCACTATAATGGGCAGCTCTAGAAGGCTTTCAAGGATCAGTTCTACTGCGCTTCCCCAAATTTCATTTGATAGAACCTTAATTCCATACATCAGCTAGTCAAGAACTTGGGAGTTCTCATTAATAATCATTTATCCTGGACTGTTCAACTGAAAGTAGTGAGCCGAAATATGTTTGCCTCTGCTGGGTCCTTGAGACTGCGTAATTTTCTTTCAATTGCCACAAAAATTGCTGCTATATATATTATCATCTTGCAAAAAGCAACTGCGAATCATTTGTTTTCAAAAACATTTGACGATCAGTTCTAACAATCTACAGTCCTCAGTAACATTGCAAGGATATCACTTGGACATCCCTAAAATTCGGAACCTGAAATCACAATAAATAAATTCACACACCTCACAAATTGACTCTAATATAGTCGCTTTAGGCCACTGGTATTGCAGACATCAGTCAACGTCATAAAGTCGCAAAAGTCAGAGGAATTAATATATATATATATATATATATATATATATATATATGTCTGTGTCTATTGTCTATTTATCTGATCCGTGTCTGTGGTATATTTATAAATATAAAAATATATTTATATATATATAATAGAATTTATAAATATATATTTCATACCATAGACACGGATCAGACACAAATACTCATCGTATAAAATATTTGTTCTGAGTGGGTGTCAAACCTACGATCCTTGGCGAAAAGTTAGGATCACAACAACCATCTGGGTCATCGGGCTTGTCAATTTGCAAAGGATATCACTAGCGTCTGTCCTACCTTTTAAACTAGAACACAGCAATGCGAACTATTCCAATGTAGACGATACCAATGCATACGACCTTTGTATGTACGAGAACATGTGAATACACGAGAAACGGTCCTTGAAGGCAGAAATAGGTAACAGGAAGATAAATATGCAGTGTAATAATTTCCAGTTTGAATAAATCTCCTCTTCACTCACCACTGCTGGACATAGGGCTACCCAAGTAATCGCCAATAGGACCGGTTGTATGCGGCCTGTGTCCAGCGCGATCCTGCGGTTTTAGTCAGATCGTCTGTCCATATTGCAGGCCGACGCCCTACGCTGCGCTTGCCGGTACGTAGTCTCCATTCCAATTCGCAGTAGCAGAGCAAATTTAAATATTTTTTTGCAAATTACACTGAACACACCGGTTTCATTATCATTATCGCCATCATCATCATCATACCAGCTATTGAAATCCACTGCTGGATATATGCCTCTTCAAAAAAGGGAGGTATTTTGCCCATAATTGCCGCGCTGGGCAAGCGTGTTGGCAATTGCAGAACCCATTCCCGGCTTGTGTATTTGAGCTGCACTGTTTCAGATGGATATATCGCCATCTATCGGTTCTGGTACCTTATTAATCTCTTACAACACCTGGTGCAGTGTAAGATACTATTCTACTCCACCGATATCTCACGAGAAATTATCATCAGGAACTTTGTAGAAATAATAGATTAAAATAACTCACAATACTCTTTTAACGGCTTTAAAACGCGGTTTATTTAAATTGGTTACCTTGTGGAAAATAGTAGTAACTGTTAGAAAATATTATATTAAAATAACTCGTCTGGCCACCATTTTAAGGCCTATTTTAGAAGCAGACATCGCAAATGGGATCGATCAATGCTTTTCTATTAATGGAGACGGATTCGCTATATGAATTTCAACCGGCTCAGTTCAGTTTTACATAAGACATATTTAAAGTCAGTCGCAAATAGAAATAAACTTGTAGAGGAGGAACTAAATTGGTCCATGAAGTTTTCTCAATGGAAATGTCGGTCAGACACATTTCAGGCACTAACTTTATATAGAACTATCTGAATTTTATTAAGTATGTTTAGTTGTCCTATGATATCACACCAGCTATAGAAAGTCCACTACTGAACATATATACCTCTCCAAGAAAGTAGGTTTTTTGCCCATAATTGCCGCGCTGTGCAAGCGTGTTGGCAATCGCAGAGCGCAGCTTTCGCGACAAGAATGCTGCTACCCATCCCCGCCCTGTGCATTTGCTGCACTGTTTCGGATGGATATATCGTCATCATTAGGTTCCGGTACCTTATTAATCTATTACAACACCTGGTGCAGTGTAAGGTACTATTCTACTCCACCGATACCTCACTGGAAATTATCATCAG
>JACJUM010003317.1:9682787-9709853 GCA_020976665.1 Heortia vitessoides
AGTCGCCTCTACGACACCTGGTGCAGTGGAAGGTACTATTCTACTCCGCTGGTACCTCACTTATAGATGTATCTCTACTTCTAGACATATAATCGATTATTATATGATATATATCAAGTTGGAAGAATTGTGCAAATAATTACCCTTCCGACTGGGAAGTCGAACAAGTAATGACTTTTCATCCATTGTTTGTTTGGATATACCACCATCTATCGGTTTTTACCTGCAGTCACCTCTTTTCGACACCTGCAACAGCTGGAGGTGTTAATCATATCTGGACCCTACGGATTGTATAACATTGTGATCAATACAATGTTTTATGTGTGACTTTGATCCAAACGTTGGACTATGCTATTACTGGATGCTCGAAAAATCTTTTAATAGATCTAACATACGATTGTTTCCGCTTTGTCGACCTAGACTTGGAGAGAAGGAACAAGCGTTCACTGCAAATTATTATTCGTAGGCAGATTTATCAGTTTTCCGACACGTATAGTCATTTTAGTAGCAGTACGGATATATATATATAGCCATAGGACGTCCGCTGCTGGACTAAAAGTATCCTCAGTTGATTCGTATATCTATAGCTATCTATCAAAATCAGTCCAGCTATGAAAGAAAATGATCAGGATAGATAATCTGACATAAAAAGAGTTTTACATTAGCTCTCTCATCGTTAACAACGGAACAATGCGAACATCTGTCAACTGTCAGGCAGTAGTAATAAGTGAGAGTGAGGCAATAATGCAGATGTCATTTGTATGAGTTTTACCTTTTGTAAAATATCCGGCTTAGGACGTCCAGTGATGGACGTCCACCGGTTGTATGCGGCCTGTGGCCGGCGCTATCCTGCAGATTTAATCCCTTGTCCACTTTGTAAATGGACGTCTAAAACAGCATTTGTGGTACGTGGTCACCATTTCAGAATCTTACAGTTCCATAGGCTATCGGTTCTGCGTACTATGTACCCATGTACATGTGCATATATGTGAAAGTTTTAAGAAAAAACTTATTTTTATTACAGCTTATCCATCCTGATTGGACTGGTGCTGGGCTAATTTTGAGAGATAGCTGGTATTATAAGAAGCAACTAAGGATATTTTTAGTTAGCCGTGTGGTACCGGCAGAGTAGAATAGTACCTCTCCTTCTATTAGGTATCGGCAGGGGCAACTAAAGTTCCGGAACAGATAGATAGCACCTGAAACAAATTCCTTTAAATGCAACAGGGCGGAGATGGGCAGTAGCATGCATATTACAAGCGCTTTATCACATAACTATGCATTTACCAGATTTTTTATCTCTACAAATAAATAAATAAAACATATAACAATAAATAAAACATATAAACGAAATATGTTCAAAATAAGTATACCTTCAAAGTATACTATTGCGTTAAAGATAATGACAGCGAAAAAACTGCTTAGGGTCGAACTGCTTAAACTATTAGTTTTAAAACAATGGTTTGTTAGCGCTGACACTTGTGGGGATTTTATCAGCGTCAACTACTAAAAGGGTGGTGTTAGCGTTACCTTCATCACCACCAGTTTTCCTTTCTGGTGGGTCGCGTAATGAACTTGCTGTAAACTTATTTTTAAGACTAATCTGGTGCCGACAGTAGTTTGAGGTAAGCCTAATTAAATTATTTTTGTTTTAGATTACCTTTATAATTCCTGGAGTCATCGAGATCGCCTGCATTATTTATAAATATGCATAAATTATTTATATTCTTAATTATATTTTTTAAAATCATTTATTCCTATAAGGAATTATTTTTTTATTACCATTTTATTATTTCATTATCTTTTTATTGACGATTTAAAAACTGCTTGAATAAAGTATATTAAACTTAAATTTTGGCTTTTTTGGGCACCTTAAGGTCTACAAAATAGTTCGCAATAGAACGCATATACGCATATACGCATCTCGTAGGGATAACTCGCAATAACCATGCTTTATCTTCATTGCATCCGAGTGAAACCGGGGCCAGTCGCTAGTTATTAATGAAGTACGAACAAACACACTAAACCAAAAAGTAACGTTATATATTTGAAAAATTCCAGTCTGCAAATATATAATAACTAATATTCACAATAATATGTGTAATTCAATACAATGCATTGACTTCATATGGATCCAATGTATTCGTTTGCTGCTTCAATAATTCGGACTTATTCATTCCACGTGAACGATGGACGCTGGAATACCAATTATATATTTAATAAGTTATTATTTGCAGGTAATGTCATTTGGTATAATCTCAGAGTTCATAAATATTGTGGTAATGCCAAGTTTAGTTTTTATTGCAAACAATACCAATTATAATTATCATCACCATTGCAGCCATTGGAAGTCCTTTGCTTGATATAGGCCTCTCGAAGAAAGGACGATTATTAGCAGGTCGCAGCTTTTGCAACGTGGATGCTGCTGCCCACCCCCACCCTGAGTATTTAAGTTACACTGTTTTAGATGGATATACCGCGATCTGTCGGTTCTGGTACCTTAGTCACCTCTTACGACACCTAATACAGAAAAAGATTCTATTTTACTCTACCTGTATCCCCACGTCAAGGGCCCTTGAGTAAAAGCCATGAAACATGTGTAAAATAACTATTCCAAAATCATCCCGTAAGGGGGTAAAGTTAGTATTAAGTTTCTACAAAATACTCTGGTAAAACCGTGGGACGCTAAGAGTTTTATAATATATAACCCTTATCTTTACTACCCTTACTAATATAAGGAATCCAAAAGTCCTGTCTGTCTGTCTGTTACGCAATCATGCCTAAACTACTGAACCAATTTAAATGAAATTTCGTACACAGATAGTCTAAAGCCTTATAAAAGACATAGACTACTTTTTCATTCGACATAAGAGTTGTAAAGGGTCGAAATGGGGGATGGAAAGTTGTATAGAAGTATCGCTATTGTTAGAGGCTATTGATTTGTATATGTAAATAAATATAATATTCAAAGTTTATATAAGTTAAAGTAAAAAGATTTGGTGCCCAAAGAAACTAATACACGCGGATGAACTCGCGAACACAGCCAGTACTTTTATGTTTATATATAGTGGTCAAAAACACGCGTAGTAGCAACAATCAAATAGCAATGACTTGTCCGTTTGCCATTTCTAAGTTTTCAGGTCAAATCAGAGGGCGAAGGCTTTGTTGGGAAACTCTTTTGTGTCGTGATTTATTCAAACCGACCATTCAACAATGGATTTTGTGATTGACTTAATAACTGGTGACGTGAGTAAATAAAAAAATGGACTAACATATAAGTCCAATGAACAATTCGGTATTGTAGCTATTTTATTGTCATCTAGATATAATCAGTTTTTTTTATTAGCAACTTTTGGTTCTTTAACACATTACCGGTATCGACGATATTTTTTATAATTTATTCACGGAGTTTCCGTGAGGTGCCGGCAGAGTATGATAGTTCCTCCCTCTGTACCAGATATAACAGGCGACTAAGGCGACCGGGAATAACAGATGCCCAGCGCGGCAATTATAGACAAAATTCCCCCTTTCGTGGGGACGCCTATGTCCAGCTGTGGACTTCAAATAGCTGGTATGATGAAGGAGTTTATTGAGAAAATATAGCTTATTTTACTTACTAAATATTTTGAGTCTAGGTATAACCAGATTCCAAATGAATTAAAACTGTTTAATAAAATTGAACTAAAACGGGCCCGATGGCGCAGATGGTAGTGATCCTATCTTATGCACCAAGGGTCGTGGGTTCGATCCCCACCGAGAACAAATATTTATATAATAATATTTGTGTTTGTTCTGTGTCTGGGTTGCCTGATGACCGTAACACAAGTGTTTTAAGCGACTTAGTATGAAGACCGGTCCAATGTATGAGATATGTGAATTTACTTTACCTTTTCGGTGTATTATTAACATGATATTGTTAATGGTTTACGTGTTATGTCATTATTAAAACATGAGCTCCTTTATGTTCTGTCATTATTTATAAAATTTGTCATGCAAAAAAAATATTTATTCCTTGTTATTAATTCTGGTAATAAAATATTATTTGTTTAAATTAGTTATAGAATTAGAATTAGAAATAGATAATAATTATTATTTATGAGGCCGAGAGGTATTAGAATACAAATGTACCTCGCCTGTATCAACAGTAGAGAGGCGACTGAGGTACCTGGACCGACAAATGGCGGTATGTTTAATCGAAACAGTGTGGCCTAAATGTAGACAGGGAAAGGATACAGCATTCTCAGTCTTAAAGATACGCTCATTTCACCACTCCGTTGTAGGACCAGCTTATGCCCAGCTGTGGACTTTTATGGGTGCTGTGCTAATTATGATGATGTAAGTGAAGTCACGACTTAAAAAAAAATAAGAGTCAGTCATATACTCCATTTAGAAGAGCTACCTCAATCATTATTCATATGATGTTTTTTCATGATAAGAGTAACCGAGTTGACAGACGCCTGAGGTATTTGACATGATAGTAATCACTTCTAGGGATTTTGACCTGACTCCAATTCAATAATGTATTTTTAGAGATCTGCAGCGAGTTCTCGAAACCATATCGTGTTTATATATCACTTCAATTTGTAGCAACTAGTATGCGGACAGTGTTGGCACCTCACTCTCACCTATTTCTACCGCCAAATAGCAGAGTTCGTGTTGCTTAGTTTCGGTAATGTGACGTGATACGGACAGGTCACTGGGTTGGCAATGCGTGGATTACCTTTGTGATGATATGAGCGTGACAATGCTAATGTGACATAACATTATCACGAGAAGCATGATTGTTTATCAACAACATAATAATAATTATCTCAATACCTCATTAAAATGACTCTATGATAAGCCACTTAAACTTGTGTTACGGATATCAGACAACGATAAATCACTTATATAATACTTACATACATATACCCAGACACAAAACAAATATAAATATCTGTTTGGGATGGGATCGAACGCACGACCCATAGCGAATGGATGGAGACTACCGAATGCACGATTGACAATTAAAGAGGTATAAAGTCAAAATATCTATGTGACCTATAAACCAACGTAAGGAAAAATATCCAAAGCCCAACTTCAGTTTGACTTTTTCATCATCATCATCACTACAGTTATTGGAAGTCCACTGCCAAAGAAAAGAGGAATTTTGCCCATAATTGCCGCGCTGGGCAAGCGTGTTGTCAATCGCAGAACGCAATTTTTGCGAGAGAGATGCTGCTGCCTATGCCCGTCCTGCATTCGAGCTAAACAGTCTTAGATAGATATACCGCCATCTGTCGGTTCTAGCACCTTAGTCGCCTCTTACGACACCTCGTACAGAGGGAGGTACTATTCTGCTCTACCGGTACCTCACGGCCGTTTGACTATTTAAGTCAATTTTATTTTACAGAACCGTAGAAGCCTCCATGTTCACTCCTTTCTACATTTCTTATTTTTTGTTTACTTGCACATTGACATGTTACTTTCCAATATATTACGTCGAAAGAAGTGTGAACTTTCATTTGAATTAACGTCAGTTATTCATAAAATACGTTGAACTCCGTTTTTCGGCTAGAATGGTCGCTGATATTCAATTTCTGATCGGCTAATACATTCTGGCAATGTCAATGACCCGACATGTGGCGTGTAGCGTGATATCTTCGCTCACCATATTAAATTTGTTTTGTTTGTGGATTATTATTGGAGACGAACTTGATTATTACTTATTGGCCTTAAAATGAATCACGTTTCGCAACATGTACTCTCAATATATGCTTAATACCAACATTGAGAAATGCGTAAATACACAAAATGATAATGAACTAGCTTTTACCTGTGGCTTCGCCCACGTACCACGTTTTTTATGAAAACAGTACAGTTTTAGGCGAGAAATGTGATAATATATGAGTAGATAAAAATTGAAGAGGTGAACGAACAAACTCATTTATAATATTAGTTAGTTAAAATCGAAAAATTGTAATCGAATGGGAATATTCCGATTGGATTAGCTTTTACCCATTAGCGCGTTTTAAAATCGGTGAGCGTCATCTATTGATTTCTTGTAGTACTAAAATTGACGTTTAACGTGAATCGGGAATTGTACTTTTTATGTCCTTCTCCGTACTCCCAGTGATATATATATGCAAAAGTTTCTTCTTTTTTAGCTTAGTTTAGCAAATAAAGTGTATTTAGAATATTATTTGGGATGTATGTATGTATTGTGTCATCTTCATATCGGCCATTGGAAGTCCACTGCTGGACATAGGCACCCTCGACAAATGGGGAATTTTTTCAATCACATCAGATTGTTATAAAATATCAATATTTCACTACTATATCATGAATGTATTAAAGATATGTAAAGAACTATATTTTTTTAATATGTATATGCGCGCGCACCGTTAGCGTGTCGCGTCAATCGAGCTGTCATTGTCAAAGACAAATATGTTCATAAAATGTTATTATAATTGTCTTTTAGTTTAATTAATAAATATTAAGTTGTATAAATCGAGAGGTGATAATTATAAACTTTAATTGTCGTTTCTTTATTTACAGAGAAACAAATTGGAGTTTTATTTTACTTCTGAGATTAAAGTACAATTAATTGTCTTATACATATAATCCTTTCTCTAGAATCACTGTATCTATTAAAAAACCTTGTCAAAATCCGCAGCGTAGCTTTAGAGAAATGTATTTTCTATGTACATAAGAAAAGACAGACAGCGGGTATAAATAAAATAAATAATAATATGAAATAATAAATTTGACTATTTAAATAAACATACAATATTAATGTATAGTGACAATTGGTGTCAGTAAATCTTCAACAAGCAAAACAGAAATTAAAGAGTTGCAATTCAAATTATTTCAGTTTTATTTCTATCCACATTTAAATAAGCCGTTTACATGCGTCCCATATAATGCCAGAATAGAATTGTAGTTCATAAGTACTAGATTACAACCGTAAGAAAGCGTAGGAGGTAGGAAGATACCATAAAATTGGTACGTGACTGAACCGTGGTCCTTTGGTAATAAGCGATCCGAAAGGTCCAAGTCGTACTTTGGGTATTTCATTGGATTTGATTAAAGTGTGGCTATATTATATATATATATTAAAGTTGGACCCATTTATTTTCTACTAGCAGTGCGCCTCTTTAACCCCCTTATAGTAAGCTTTCGAAAAAATATTTTATTATACTTCAAAAACAGCGATGTATCATTGTACCTTTACAACCCTATTGTAGGTCTTTAGAGCGTGAATTTTCAAAAATCCTTTATTGGTTCTTCCTTGCTTTAAACAAGGAACCCTTATCGTTTAGGCCATGCCTTGATGTTAGTCAGTTTCTCTGATTATAAACATAATATATGTTATGTAAACAATTCAAAACATCCCCTAGATTTTAACATTAAAAATTCGAACGAATGTATACCTGCTTATTGCCTTTTTTGAATTGTATAAGAGACTCGCTTAAATTCTAGCGAAAGATGATTAAATATATGATAAAGTTGACAAACAAACTTACGTTCCGCGTGATAGTAAACGTCACCGCAGCCTATGACGCTCGTGTCATCACAAGGATATCACAAGCGGATTGCCAACCCTGTGACTTGAAGATATTACATATGTCATATTCCCCAATAATTTCACTGCCTCTTCCACATTTCCAACCGGAACACAGCAATACATAAAACCTTAAAAGTAATATACTAATTGTTTCTTCTTCATTATTCATATTGATTGCTTCAAACTTCTGCTTTTTGTAGATATTTTTTATTAAAAACTTTTAATTGCATTGTAAACCTTCAAGATTGAAAAAATGGTGATTTCTCAGCATTAAAATAACGCTAGTAAAATTTTTACAAATCTATTATCACAATGGTAGTGTAATCTGAATGGTAGTGTAAAAATAAGGCATGGGTTTAAATACGCAGGTACAAGTTCCGCCTCGTCAGAGACATGTTGATTTTCTTCTAGTATGTATTGTCATAAATATATATTATCTTTTTTCATAGACTCTCGTATCAAGGATATCACTAGCGCGTTGCTAACCCTGTAACTTAAAGATATTATGTCACATTTTCCAGTAATCTCACTGCCTCTCTCACCCTTTAAACCGGAGTACACTAATGAAAAAAACCTTAAAGTAATTCAATAACTGTTCTTTCTTTATAGATTGCTTCAAACTTCTGATTTTTGTAGATATTTTTTAATTTTAAAATTTTAATTGCATTGTAAAATGTTCATGTAATACGGAGGTTTGAGTTCCGCCTAAAGTTAGAGACATGTTGATTTTTTCTTTATATAAATATAAATATTATCGCTGCTGAAACATCTGGTGTATGAAATTAAGAAGGAAACTGCTTCATTAAAGAATTAGGAAGGCGTTTGGTGGACCGGGGTTTGGACTACCGCTCTGGGCTTTTCTGATGCAGAGGATCTCGCTTGCTGTGCAACGTGGAAATGCTGCAAGCATTCTGGGTACCTTTGGGTCGGATATGCCCCTTTTATCGAATGCGTATTTTTTTTGTTTAAAATAAGAAATAATATGTATTAATTATAAAGTTCAATAAATAAATAACATATACAAAAAAGTATTATCGTAAATATAAATCAGTATTTTTTCATGCATAAAACCTTTTACGTAATTTGAACCTTTTCTTGCTTCACTGCGTATGGTCACAACTCCAACCTATCCCAACCTACAAATGTGGCAAAAGAAAAAAGTTATAGAGATTTTTGGACCAAAAACATATAGTTATTTAGGTCAGTAAAAAGATAATGGTGTTAAAAATCAGGTTTCCGATATATACATTTAGAAATAACGTAACAGAGTAAGCTTATTTTCACGTCATATTATAGTGTCAATGATTATGATAAAACTGCCTGAGATTGAATTGCTCTAACCTAGCTTTAAGACAACGGTTTGTTTTAGCCGACGCCAGTAGGAGTTTTATTTATTTAACTTTATTGCACAAATGTTACAAAATGTACAAATGGCGGACTTAATGCCAGATGGCATTATCTCCCAGTCAACCATTACACAAAACAGAAAAAAGTATATATATATAGTGGTGCAGGCAATATATATACAAAATAGATAAACGTGGCATACATATTTGTATAATTGAACGCAATAAATGCATATGATATAAAAAATATTCTATTAACACTATCTGTTTAAAATTTCTGGAACCTATATCATCACCAATTTTACTTATAGGTTCCTTTCTGGTGGCACATGTAATAAACCTGCATTAAACTTAATTAAGACCAATCTAGTGCCGGCAGTCTAGAATAGGGTAGGCCAAATTTATGTGCTAGATGTCTCTTATGATTTCGTGGGGTCATTAATATTATGGGTGTTTTATTTATTATTTTTGACTATTTAAAAGTGCTTGTAACAACACTACTTGAATAAAGAATATTTTGGTTTAGTTTGATATGATTTAATATTTGGATGTTCTCAAAATATGACAAAAAAAAAACAAATAAATTGCCGGTTTTCGGTCATATGAGATTTGGACAAGGAATCAGTTCCCGTTGTCTGCAGTGACTAGAAACTACACGTGTGTTTAAAACAGCAGAGTATCCACCAAATCTGTTTGCGTAATCTCGCCTATAATTACCGCGCTGGGCAAGCGTGTTGGCAATTGCACAGTGCAGCTATCACGACAGGGATACTGCTAGCCCATCCTCGCCCTATGCATTTAAGCTACACTGTTTGGTCCTCAGTCGCCCAGTTCAATACCCGGTACAGGGGATACTATTCTACTCTGTCGGTACCTCATAGTTTCTTCTCGTTTTTTTGAAAAAATATTTAAGCTACAATATTTTGGATGGATAACCCGCTATCTGGTACTTCAATCGCCTCTTACGACACCTGATATTGGTACTGGAAGTACTATTCTACTCTACCAGTACCTCACGGCTACTACATTAACAAGGTAATTCTACTGAAATCGCCCAGCTTGCGAACACTAGGCTTCAGTATAAAAGAAGTAACGCTTACACTGACGAATTCAAATTGAATGACGGAATTCTGAATGTACGATGGTACATCCCCTCTCTTCACACACGCATTCCAAATTTGGTAATAGAATGATGAATTCAAATTGTATAACGAAGACGACAATGCCTTCGAACGTTGGCGATGACGAATTCAATTTGAAATGTCGAACTTTTGAATGCCATATAATGGGCCATCCATTTTCTTGACACACGCATTCCAACATTCGTAGTAGAATTTTGAATTCTAATTCAATAACAAAGACCGTATTCATCAATTATAGCTTGGTGCTGCGATGACGAATTCAAATTGAATGACGAACTTTAGAATGCAGGACAATGCGGCATACCTTCTCTTCACACACGCATCCCAACTTTGGTAATGGATTCCCGTGGGATTCAATGGACCGTCAACCTGTGTTTGCCGTAAATAGCGACATTGAGAGTAAAACTTTTAGCCAAGTTTGATTGGCAATCAGAGTTGCACAATGGTGGCGCTTTGAATGTGGAGCCGTATTCCGGAGAACGGTTACAAAACTAAATAAGATCATCATACCAGCCGTTGAAAGTCTACTACTAGACATAGGCCTCCCCAAAAAAGGGAGAATTATGCTTATAATTGTCGCGCTGACCAAGTCTTTTGGCAATCGCAGAGCTGCCCATCCCGCCCTGTGCATCTGAACTGCATTGTCACGGATGGATATACCGCCATCTATCGGTTCTGGTACCTTAGTCGCCTTTTACGACACCTGGTACAGGGGGAAGTACTATTCTACATTGCCGGTACCTCATGGCTTCTTCTCTTCTTTTTTTAAATAATAATAACTCTATTCAACAACGAAAGGAAAGTTTAACTAAAATACACTTTGATACTTAAGTACCTAAACTAGGTCTAGCCTGTTCTTATGGTCTAATGTAATACAAGGTTTATTAATACAACATATTATTTACGCATATATTACATAAGTACATAGAATATGAAGCTACACTGTGTAAATACAATATACATAAACAATAATAGTAACAATAAATATAGTCCAGTCTAGCATAATATTGTTAGCAATTTCTTTGTCTTGTTGTAGTCCAATGTCAAAAGCTTTTTCCTTACTGTTGTTTTGCATATGTGTTTATTCATGTCATAAATATCTATTTCATGGTTAATTTTATTACAAATAAATGGTCCTGCAAAATTTTGAAATCGCTGTTCAAACCGTGTACGACATGGCTGATGTATATTTTGGAAATCCACATACTTTCGTCTACTATGAGTTAGTTTATTTTCAGGTTTCCATAGTGTATGCTGTTTGAGAATAAGTTCTTGGTAGTACAATTGTCTCACTTTAAAACTTTGCTATGGATACAGAGTTTTAAGGTAGGGTATTTAAAGGGTAAAATGTACATAACTTTGAGCATATTTCTGTGTGCCCTTCTAGCGGTATCATATTCATGGTAGCACCCCCCCCCCCCCAAATAGTAATACAGTACAAAAAAGACTGGCAAAGAGTTACGTATAATGTTTTTAATTTATTTCTGTAGCAATTTGTCTTATATGTCTAAAAACTGCAGTTAATTTCCGAATTATTTGCGTTAAAATATTTATGCGAGGGTTAAAAGTTAATAAAGAATCTAATGTTATGCCAAGATATTTATATGTTGAAACTTTTTCTAATTTTGGACAAACACAAGTACTTTATTTATCTTAATCTCTTATTTTTTTTAATTTCCCTATGCTATCTTCTAATCACAAAGACAAAATTTTCGATTCAGACAGTCCGCGTAATAGTGAGCTTCACCGCAACCTACAGGCTCTTTTATTAACACAAGCATATCAGTATAACGTTTCCAATTCTATGACTTAAAGATAAAGGCAGTAAAATTACTGGTTAATTGAAGATACAATTACCCAGTAATTTTTCTGCCTCTCCCACACTTTAAAGTTTGCAGCATCTATAGAATCACTTACAAATTTCATTCCTTCCTCCAACCCTATGCTGGTAATGGGCAAATACCATAATATAATAGCCTCATACCATGAGAGAAGCTTAAATTTTATATTTCCTTTTGAGGATTCGAGTCTACTGTATAATATACTTTTAGTCAGTTACTTTTATACTTTCAGTTGTATATTAAACTTATTTAAAATTTTCAAATAACACAGCATTTCATTGCAAAATTCAGGTCAAAAATATCGACAATAATTAAATTTGGAAAAGCGAATATTTAGTCGCCCTTTAACCAAACAATTTTATTGCTTATTAACTCTTATTAACAAAGTATAGCTATTAATTACAAAAGAGATACAAATAATGTAATATTTTTCAAAAATGTAGTAGTAATATTTTTCCTTCTGTGTCTGAGTATGGAGCCAGCGACGGTGGACTGAAAATATTAAAGATTGGGTTCACTTGCTCGTAATCAAAGCAGCCATAAAAACGTTTACTACTACCACATAGGCATTCCCATGAAAGGAGGAATTTGCCCATAATTGCCACGCTTGGCTAGCGTGTTGAAAATCCCATCCCTACCCTGTGCATTAAAGCTACACTATGTCGGTTCCGGCACCTCAGCCACCCCATATACCGGTAAAACCAGCAAATTCTTATCTCTTTTTTTAAAAAATATTTAACGTTCGTTCTCACACGTGGCCAACAATTATTGGCAGCAAGTGTTTTAAAATTAAACACAAAACGTGATCGTAATATATTACTTATTGATATCGCACTATATATACAGAATAGTGAGCCGCATAAGCAGATGCGAGTTTACCAATAGTGGCCAATTTCACGCGACAACGGTCACTGATCACACTTTGGTGTATGGAGGTCGGGTGACCATCTTTAAGGAAGCAGTGAGACAATACATTATCATCATTATTATAGCAGCCAGCCGTCCAGTGCTTGACATAGGCCCTCCTTAAGTAAAGGAGATTGCTCATAATTGTCACGCTGGTCGAGCGTGGTGGTATTCGCAGAGGGTAGCTTCGCGATGTGAATACTGCTGCCTATCCCCGCCCTGTAGCATTTGCACTTTAGCACAGTATTTTTCTTCGAGGGTATACCGCCGTCGATCGGTTCCGGTAGCTCAGTCACCTGTTACGACCCCTGATGCAGAGGGATCTCTTGTTATATATCCTATAGTTAGTTAGTCTTGTTACATACCTTAGTTTTTACCCGTTTGGTGCGGGCAGACGATTTACATGACATTTATGTCCAATGAGGTCGTCTGGGTCATCATTAAAAGAGTCTGTGTCTATTTAAATAAAAATAATTTTGAATTCGAATTACATTAATATGATGGGCCCAATAGCGAAGATGGCAGTAATCCTATCTTGTATACCATGGGTCGTGGGTTCGAACTCCACTCAAATATTGATGTGATAAAATTTGTGTTTGTTCTGTGTCTAGGGGTTAAACATATTTATTTAAGTAGTATATTTGTGATTCTTCTGTTGTCTGGTGTCCGTACACAAATGCTTTAACCGACTTACCACGAAGTCGAAGCTGTCACACAATTAAATAGAATATGACTCTATGTACATGTGTTTTCTTGACTTGTACGCAATTATTGTAATAAAAATCTGTGCCATTGGGCCCATGTCGGGCCCAGATGGTAGGTTAGTATAGGTAGGTATAGGTAGGTAGGTTCGATTTCCACCACAGAGCAAATATTTATATCATGATATTTGTGTTTATACTGTGTATGGGTGTTAAATATATGCATTTAAGTTGTATATTTGTGATTTTTCTGTTGTCTAGCATCCGTATAACAAGTGCTTTAAGCGACTTACCACGGAGTCAGAGTAATGTATGAGATGTGGGAATTAAAAAAAAGAAACAAAAGGTATCTAATTTGCTTACTTTTGACAAAATAATCAGATTTCAATACATGAAACACGTAGAAAGAAACATATGAAATATTGAAATATTCCATACCGTACTGTGAAACGATGGTCACTCCACTGGACCGCGCATTGTCCACATTTACCCAGAGAGTTATAAACACCTTAGTTATGAACACAAAGCGTTGAGAAAACTTAGAAGTGACGTACAGATTAGAGTTCCAATATACAATGAAGTGGATACTTGAAACCGCAGTTGTATACACAAATTTGATATTATAGGTCACAGTTAATCTTTAGCAGTGAGGTACCGGTAGAGTGGAATAGTACCTCCCCTTGTAACAGGTGTCGTAAGAGGCGACTAAGGTACCAGAAACGACAGATGGCAGTATATCAATCCGAAACAGTGCAGCTCAAATGTACAGGGCGGGGATAGGCAGCAGCTTCCCCGTCGCGAAAGCTGCGCTCTGTGATTGCCAACACGCTTACTCAGCGCGGCAACTATGGGCAAAATACCCCCTTTCTTGGGGAGGCTTATGTCCAACAGTGGACTTTTAATGGCTAGTATGAGTTAATCCTAGTATGTTAAAATAAAATTAATGAAGCCTTTATAATAGTGTCGTGTGGTACCAAAAAGAGGCTTTTAATGTATCAGGACTGATGGATGGCAGTTAGGTTTATCCATCCGTATCAGTGTAGCTCAAATATACAGGATAAGGATGGGTAGCAACATATCCACTGTGAAAGCTGCGCTCTGCATTGCCAATGCCTTGGGGAAGCTTATGTCCAGCAGTGGATTTCCAATAGCTGATTGATGATAATCATGAGACATTTCTCTTACCTTGCCACCCCAAGGTCGGAGCCGGAGTCCAGCAGTGGCTGCTATGATAATAATGAGGATATACACCTATTCAGCGCCGGTTTCTTATCAGCTGGTCGGTCGACCTTGCTTGAATTTAGATCTTTAAAAAGTGAGATATATTTTCAAACCAGCTTTCTTAAAGACCGTCTACTATGCATTGGTCTAGTCTGTACTAAGTTACTGCGTGCAAAACAATCATTATACAAGTAAAACGAGCACAGAGACCGTGCGCATCGGATTGTTAACGCATTCCACGTATTCCACAAGCGAACAGCATAAACCGTAAAGTATTTACTGTGGGATGTTGTGGAATGCATAGGCATTCTAAGTATTAGTCGCTCTGATGACCTAAGAGATGTCTGTCTGTCTGGCTGTCGCCTAAGTAGATGAAACGTTTTTTAAGATGAGAAGGAGAGGAGGCATATATTTAATTTCGCGTGCGCAAATGTCATTTGCTTGCGACGTTTTTTGATTGTAACAATATTGCCGCGTGTACTACCCCCTACACCAGGTTAATTAGGGACCGGAATCGACAGACAACGGTATATCCATCCGAAATCGTGTAGCTCAAATGCAACATATACTCTGCGATGGCTACCATGCTTGCTCCGCGTGGCATTTATGGGTAAATTCACCATATCTTGGGAAGGCCGATTACCAACAGACGTATAAATATAAACAATGCATTATTTTTGTCCTTGTCAACAAAAAATTAAGCAATTAGATACGAGTGTTACTTCCACAAAAGTAATTTTCTTCATGACTCCATCAGCAATCAATTATGTGTACTTTCACTTCAACTTGCTTATGAATCACGTAAAGAGTCCCCACCATATAAAAGGAATGTTTTGAAGAAATTGTTGGATCGTTTTGAGATAGCTAGTAATGTTTAGACAATCCTACTCATTCACAAGCAACTATTGAAATGTCTTCAAAGATGGCTACTCAAGTAGACGCACTCATTTGGTATATATTCTAAAGAGTACCGTTAATTTATGCCTATACCTCTGATAGCACTATTTATGTTGGTCTGATTGGCCAAAGCAGACAATCTAACTAAAAAACGATTGCGATGAGTAATTATATACAGACCGCTTACTATTTCTCATCTCTCTTCTTGTCTTTGTGGTAATATCTTAGGATAGCCAATGTCTAACAAAAGATATCTTGTGGTTTATATAATGATGCTGAGCGTATCTCACATTACTGTCTCTCAATCTCTTGTCTGGTTTATTACACTGTAGATTTATTTTAACATTTAAACTTGATGAAATTTATAAAACATTTTTTTATCAAAAACTGCAACACTCATGATGACGATGTCAAACCTGACATTATGTAATTCCAAATAACACAGAAATTCGCAAAAATACATTGATTTATTAAATATTAGCAAAAAAGGAAATCAATTAGTAAAAACTATTAGCCGCTTCAGTTCTTTTCAGATTATGAGTGATTTCCTGAAACCCAGTAACAAAGGGTTGTTAAAATATTTTGCATAACAAGCGTTTTCGCAACGCGTTTCAGTTCAGCATAACTGTTAATAGTTGGACTATACTAGATGCTTAAAGAGATCTCAATTCTTATATCTTGCAAGTATTTCAATAAGTACATCTCTGCCAACTACACTTGTATGTGTTGTCTTAACTTCTGCGGTAGTCTTCGGTTCATCTTCTGTTTTACTCTATGTGCTTATTTGTGTCATCTTTGCGGTGTGGAGTGTGACTGTAAATGTTCTAAGTGTTGTGGTTTCGAAGAGGATAATGACTATTAAAAAGTTAAAATGGCTAATGTTGTTTTCACTGATAGTATTTCATGCTGAAAATAATATGTAAATATAATCTTAAATTTTAATATTTATTACAGCGAAGAAGATGGTGATGAGAAATACAAAACAATTAAGTGTTGATTAGACCAAATGTTACTTAAACCTAGGTAACAATTAACTTTATTAATCACTATTTGATTCATTTGAGATATTTACATCATTTTTACAGTTATTGGAAGTCCACTTCTGGACATAGGCCTCCCCAAGAAAGGGGGAATTTTGTACATTATTACCGCGCTAGTACCTTTGTCTCCTTTTACGACACCTGGTAAAAAGAGAGGTACTATTCTATATTACTCTGCCTCTCACGGCACTGCCGGTACCTCACGGCTCGGAATATTGACAATATCTTCTTGAATATTTTGGCATTAATACCGCTATAATATATTCTAAAAAAAACTTTTTAAAGTATGTTTGGTAATAGCCGTAAAACATGCACTGCTGTTTTCATCCGCATTTCAGATACGTTATACGTATGTTTTTGGTGGATATAACGCCATCTATCGGTTTGATGTCGTAATCGCTTCTTACGAAATTTGTTACAACCCCCCTCTGTACTATTCTACTACGCCGGTACCCCGCCGTTTATTTTAAGTATCGTTAATGAATGTGTGTTCTTCTTCTTAGCTAATTAATCAATCAATAATTTTAATATTTATAAAAATATTTATAATAAAGAATATACTATAAATGAAGAGCAAACATTCGAGATTGAACGTAAAGTAATTGTTGAGAATATGATAGAAAAAAGTACATGTAAATTATTTTCAGTGAGCAGAGTTGTACAAGCCGACATTTCAGTAATATTTTGGGTCAGTTCATCCAGGCTCAATGTTTATCAGGGTTGGTTGAAGGAAATTACTTAAACGTTTAATTCCGCGATATAATTACGACCCATTGGCCGTAAAATTTCAGAACATCAATCCAACAAGTCCGTTGAGGAGCCAACAGTGAACGTCCTACATTTTTCGCTGACAATGAATCCCTACTAATATTATAAATGCGAAAGTAACTCTGTCTGTCTGTCTGTCTGTCTGTCTGTCTGTCTGTTACGCTTTCCCGGTTAAACCTCTCAACCGATTTTGATGAAATCTGGCATAGACAATCTTTAGACCTTAAGAAAGGACATAGGCTATTTTTGAACTCGAAATAAGGGTTGTAAGGGGTTGCAAGGGGGGATGAAAAGTTGTTTGCATGGATCGCTATTTTTAGAGCTAGAAACTTAAAACTTATTTTTCAGGCCATTGATTCGATATAAATAAACGTGACATTCAAAGTTTATATAATTTGAAGTAAATAGGTATGGTACCCAAAAAACTATTCCACGCGGACGAAGTCGCGGGCACAGCTAGTTATCAATATAGGTCACTTATAATGTGAAGACGATAACAAAGTTACGAACTACTTATGTCATAATCATTTATTAAAGCAAAATAAAGACTCATACAACACACTGATAATATTAACTTTTCTTAGCATCCAAAGAGGAAAGCATTTGGTTCATTAGATCTTTTATCTGGTTGGATAACTGGCCAACAGTGTTGCACAGTTGCATTACGGTCCCTATTAATACTTTTTCGTTATCTTTTGTTGGTAAAATCGGATCTGAACAAGATCTGGCTGGACATAATGCATTTTTTAAGACGTTGGCAGCCATTGGGCTTACTTTTGCATCTTTGGGTGGGTCACCTGTAACAACATTTTGAAAAATATAGTCTTAAGTTCAGTTTAAGATTTGCGAACTAACACGTTTTCAAACACTGCCACTATTCAATATTCAATATTTAGTAAGTTCACATTTAATATTATACAATAGTATTATATAATAAATAAGGTTTCTATTCATAAAATCATATAACATCTCATTGACAGTAACCTCTGAATTAAATAACTTGAAGCACGTATGCTACCGACATCAGATAACAGAGCAATCACAAATATAATGTTAAAGTAAATAATTTGTAGCTCAGACAAAGAATAACGCAAATAATTATCATATTAATTTTGTCCAGGGTGGGGATCTAACCGACGACCCCAAGTCACACTACCGAATGCACCATTGGGCCCGACAGAATCAATAACAATTGTTTCATCGTGTATTATTTTATAATTATCAGGGTTCTAACTGGCCTTAGAAAACCATTTTCTTGACATATTTAGAACCTTCACAGAATTGAATTAACTAACTTGACTGAAAATTTTGTGTAGAATTATTGTAGCAGATACAACCCTTTATGTTTATTCATAAAGATAACCAACGATCGCTAGAACTCATAAGGTTTTATGATATAAACCTTTTCGGAGGAATTTTGCACATAATTGCCACGCTGGGAAGGCGTGGTGGCAACTGCAGAGCGCAGCTTTAGGACGAAGATGCTGATGCCCATCCCCACCACGTTGTATTTAAACTGTGCTGTTTCGGATATACCACTATCTGTCAAGTCCGGTACCGTAGTCGCCCTTACAACTTGAATACTGGACATTGAACTCAATGCTGGGCAAAGGCCGCCATTTTAACCATGATTATTATGCTAGGCTTGTGTGGTGGCAATTGCAGGAGTTCATACATGAGGTAGACTTTATACAAAGGTTACCTGCATTGGCACCTTACTCTCACCAATTTCCTCTGTGTTCCGGTTTCAAGGTTAAGATAGGCAATGACATTTCTAGATAATTTGACATAAAATCCTTGTTTTATTTCGAGTGTCTATAGGCTGCAGTCATACTTGCTATCATGTAGACTGTATGCTTGTTTGTCGACCTGGTTTCGTAAAAAAAGACTAACCCCGCTCTGTTTCGGATGGATACCGCCATGAGTTGCCTTTTACGACACCTGGTGCAAGAAGGTACCATTCTACTCAGCCGCTACCCCATGACATCATCTAGGCATAAATCATTCAGGTGAGTATAGATAGAACCGAATACTTACGCTCCTGTTTGGCAACGCAGCAACAGGACTTAGTAACCGATGCAAGGTTCGAATTATCGAGTTCAGTTACACTCAAGCGCGGTGCTTTATTTTTATCATCATTATTTTTGCTATCACAACAACCTAACGTGGGTATCGGCTTAGATTTCTTTTTTCCTTTATTCCTGTCTGCTGATGTCAGGTTTTTTTTATATACCTCGCTAACAGATGCGTCAGACTGCTTCAAATCTTTCTGCGGGATATTAACGCCAGGTTTTTGTTTGGAGAGCGCAGATTTTGATTTGTCCTTTTCCTGGTAACAATTTGGGCAAGGACAAGTCACCTCGAGGCGACCTGACAGTATGTCGTCAATTTTGCATGGGGAGAAGTTGAGGCAAATGAAGTGAGCCCACTTTTTGCATGCGCCTTTGCATTGTAATCCAGTTTTTGTGGTGACCGCTTGAGCGCAGATTTTGCATGGGTTCTTCACTTTCTTTCTCGTCGCTTTTTTGGAACATGTCTGAGCATCCATTATCAATGTATATTTAGACTGAAGCTGTCACATTTTGGCTATCATAACGAAAGATTATTTATGCATTAAAATTAATAGAGGTCAAGATGACGTGACGTGAATGTCACTTAAAATCTCTCCTTGCTTCTGGTCCATATCTACCTCTATGATTGAAGATTAGCAGTGAACTCCTTGTATTCTTAAAATTGTACACTAATATCTTTCCTGGATATGAAACTGAATAAAATTATTTATATATTTTACCCAGAATATGGACAGACTTCCGGTCGATTCGGAAATCATTCGGGTTAATTTTATACCCAGCCGTGGTTGTCCTATGGTTAACATAATAATGATATTATTTTTTTATAATTTTTAAAAACGATTATTATACCAGATCCGACATTCTCTGGACCACTCCAATCACAAGGGTGCAAATGTAATTTTACGATAGAGGTTTTCTGCATTTAAAAATGCTTAATAGAATAGAAAATTACATATAAAATAATAATACTATTTGTTTTACAAAAAAAATACTTAATAGATAGAATAAAAAGTAACAAGTTTTTATACAATAGGCGACCTTATCACTCAGGGCAATCTCTTCCAGACAACCTTTGGACGGATATATAAGAAGATAATATGATTGGGCAGTTAAATATATGTACTGCCAATTTATTAATAAGAAGAAAATAAAGTAAATTATATAATAATACTAAACATATCTATATAACAATAAATACAACTTTTTTCTTACAAAATATATTAAGACGTTACAGCGACAGGAAATGCACCCTCACCATCCGCCCAAAAGCGGCAATAGACCGCGCACGCCTGATATTCATTCAGGTTGCGCATTCCACAAACGTATAGCCTTAACGGTGAAAGATGAATATTTACTTTAAAAATAATTTACTTTTTTCAGGCCTCAGGAGGGACTTGAACCTGCATCTTCCCTTTGCCGGGGGACTGCTTTACCATTGTGCTGCGGAGACAATAGAAGACACCTTAATTTTTTCTTAGGATTCTTTTTTTTGCTAAGTTGATTTTTCTTGTAAATATTATCATACCAGCAAAAATAAATTCAGTATTAAAAATTAAAATTTTTAAATTCTTATTTATTTAACATCTTTTGCACTTCAATAAGGCTCTTCCCTCTCGTCTCCGGTACCATAAAAAAAGTGAATATAAATGAAACAGCACACGCCGCGGCAAATATACCGAATAGCCCGTGAACCCCAATATATGGTACTAGGTACCCGTAAAGGGTGACCACGAGGAAGCCGAAGGTGAAGTTGGCGGTTATGCTGATTGCTGAACCCGCGCTTCTCACGTTCAGACTGAACATTTCACCAACTAATGTGCAAGGTATGACGTTAAATCCTGCAACAATAGAACACACCGTTGTAGATCTGCGTCCATCCGACAGACTTGAGGTGGTGTCGGATTATCGAAATTGTCTAGCTGACGTACTCGTCGAATGTCTGTTCAGTAGATTCTGTGAACATATTGAGAAAAAAATCGCCTCTTGATAAGGTCTTTTTTAAGTTTCGGAGAAACTGTGATATGCATTTTGTGAATATACCACTCAAAATTGGATATACATATAAATCTCCCTATGTACATAGTATAGTATGAATAAATATCGAGCGGTTTGGTACCGGCGGAGTATAAAAGTACCTCTCCCTGTACTAGGTGTCGTAAGAGACGCCTGAGGTACCGGAACCGACAGATGGATATCCGCTAAAACAATATAGCTTAAATGCAACTGGGCAGCAGCATTTCCGTCGCCTTGCTACACTTGCCTGGCATCACGCTTGCCTAGCGTAGCAACTGTGGCAAAAAATCCCATTTTCCAGAAGTCTATGTCCACCCATTACTGTGACATGCACAGTTTTTCTTGCAGGTTTCCATCTCGTATAATGAACCAACAGTAAAAAAGGTTTTAAGACCCGTCTGGTGCCGGCAGACTAGTTTTGGCCTAAATACTTTCATAGTCTCGTAGGGTCATCAGAAATATAAATGTAATAGGATTACTTAATAATGCTGATACTTGGTAATGCTGAAGGTAAGTAAACTCTTCTATGGTAATGGTATTGTTTTTATTTATTTAAATGTTAAACTTGTATATAGGCCTAATAAAATGTATATATATAAATGAAGAAGCTGTCTGATATATTAACACGGGGCCTAATAGAAAGTTTGAATAGAAGTTCCTTTTATAACATAAGGGAGCAGTAAGAAGGGAGGTTTTTTTAATTCAGCTCCCAAAGTGTTGATCGGGGGTGCAAGGTTAATATGAAATTTTACTAGTCATAAAATTTTTGAATGAAATTCAGTACACAAGTTCTCTCAGAAAATTCATGAAACAATTTTAAAATATTTATTTGGACATCATCCTTAAATGGGGTAATTGGAGGGGGACGCAAAATCTGTATGAAAATTCTAGAACTTAAGGCGGCTAAAATCGCGGGGCGCGGCTTTTAAAATATATTTTGAGTTTAAGTCAAAAGGGTCTGACTGGGCAAGGTCATAGTATAGGGAATTAAAGTAAACAACACTCACCAATATAAAATGAGCAACAGAAAGAAACGTACGCCACCAAGGGCAGCCATTTTATTTTTTCCGTGACTGGATGACCTTCGCTGTACAAAAATAGGTATACACTGAGAATGGCCTGGAAAAAAATTATATATTTATCACACATAAAACCTTTTTTATATCCGTTACAACATCCCGTTACGAAGGTATTATTTAGTGTAGGTAATTCAATCACAAAGTTCACGAATTATCAGAAATAATCATTTTCAATTATCAAAATCATATCAGCTAAAAACGTCCCATGCTGGACATAGGCCTCGAATCATTATGGGTTCTTTTTCATAATTGCCGCGATGGGCAGGCTGGTTGCAATCGCAGAGCGCAACTTCCCGACGAGGATGCTGCTGCCCATCCCCACCCTGTAGAATTTAAACTGCTCGGACGAATATAACGTTATTTACAATAGTGGTATAAAAAAAATATCGGCGTGTTTATATAACCGCTAATAATACGAACAACAAAACATCGATTGTATAGATAGGGTCTGAAGAGATAATAAACTCCCTAAAACATTTATAATATTAGTTAATTGAGATCTAAAGGTATTATATAAGTCGATTAGCCATGAGGTACCGGCAGAGAACAATAGTACCTCCCCTAAACCAGGTGTCGTAAGAGGCGATTAAGATACCAGAAACGACAGATGGCGGTAAATCCATGCAAAAAAGTCAGCTCAAATGTACACGACGAGAATGCAGCAGCATCCCCGTCTAGGAAGCTGCGCTCTGCGATTGCTAACACGCTTGCCCAGCGCTGCAATTATAGGCAAAAAATCTCCTTTCTTAGAGAGGCCTATGTCCAGCAGTGGACTTCGATGGCTGGTATGATGACAGACAACAAACATAAATATTGATCATATAATTGTTTCTCCCGAGTGGGCAGCGAACACATAATAATCATTTTCTACTTGTCACTGTTCGTCCGCTTACTTTGGTTTTATCTATCAAAAAACTCAATGGACACTTACCAAGCTAAAACATGACAAGGCTGTTGAGAGAAACATGAGGAATCTTCTTCCGAACCTGTCAACCAACAGAGAGGATACACATCCCGACACCAAATTGGCCACACCCATCCCAATCGTGGCTATATGGGCAGGTATCGATGAACTCGCGATCTTGAATATCGTGGTGGAATATATAATGACGGGTGATATGCCACTCATCTGCTGCAGAAACAACAGGCAGATAGTTATAGTCAAGGCTTTTCGATCGCTCTTGCAGGTCAGCAGTTGACGCCAGTCTGTTTTCTGCTTCATCTCCAGTTTAATTTGATTCGACGATAATTCTTCTGCGTCTTTCTCCCTGCCCAGTGTCATGAAGACTGCTTTTGCTTTTTCATATTTGCCTTAAAAAATTATGATACGTAAATAAATTCACATCTTACGAGTAATTAATAAAAATAATAATAAATTTCCACAACATATTGTACATTGATCTGGCTCCGTGGACTCGCTTAACGCCCTTGTGTTACGCCAGACAACAGAGAATCACAAATATACTAATTAAATAAATATATTTAACACCCAGACACAGAACAAACACACACACAAACACACGAATAGATGTCCTGGGTGGGGATTCAACCCCTGGTGCACAAGATATGATCACCACAATCTGCGGTGATGGCATGCTTGTTTGTTGACTTAGTTATATTTATATATAGACGCTGCGTCACGATGTATGTCTGAGATGAACCTCTAAACTACGCAATTAATTTTAATTCAATATAAGTATTTAAATTTTTTGTCAGTCTGTCTGAGTTAAAAGTTAAACTCCGGAATGGCCGATTCTGACGAACCTATTTAGGCTACATTTATAATTTATTGTTCTCTCGGGAACCAGAACCAGGCCGGCAAAACTGCAGGACGTTTCTACTTAAACAAATCAATTAACAATCATTATTACCAATTATCATTCATATCAATATAATGAATTACTTTTATAGTTATTATATCATATCATATTAGGTTACTACGTAGCTTCAAGACTGAAGCGCGTTGGCCATGGATTCTGTTTCGGTTTACAAAATAAAGTAAGATTTTTGCCCATAATTGCCGCGTTGGGAAGGCGTAGTGATAATCGCAGAGCGCATCTTTTCGCAGGGATGCCCTTTTCCCGCCCTTTTGTAATTAAATTGCGCTGTTGAATTGATCGCATGGATATACCGCCATCTATTCTTGATTCTAACGGGAAGAACTCTCATAACCATTGCCATGAGACACACATAATATGACATGAAAGTTAGACAGGCTTCGCCAAGAAAAGGGAAATGCTTAAAATTGCCATTGAGCAGCCCTGATCGCTATCACAGAGCGTAGCTTCGTCTGTCTATATAAGAGTATATACTTAAAAATGTATATATGTATTACCTTTAAGTATATAATAGATTGGAGTGTCCGGTATAAACGATACTGAAAGAACATTAATGACGCTGATTCCCAGGCCGACGTAGTTTATCACATCGATGGAAATGTAAGGTCCAATGCTGAACAGAATTAGAGACCCTAAACTTGCAAAAACACCGTTGCCTACTAATAACGTTCCTCTGATCTCTGATGACCTGAAAACAAAATATTATGAATTCACACAAAACCTTTAAAAAATGCTCTACTATCAAAAATATTCTCTTTTTTAGTAATGTATGGATTATGCATGTATCACACCTGCTTGCTAAGATATACGATTCTATAATTAGTCAATTTTTCAATACATATAATAGTAATAAAAATAATAATTTCTTTATCTTCTTCTCGTACCCAGAATCACAAAATGCTTAAACTATAAACTTATTACAATGTAGTCTATGTAAGAGACTGGCATCCGAAGTCACTCCACATCCGAAATGATAAATATTTATATTTAATCATTAAGGTACCACGACAGCAGTACATGCATGTATTCAAATGTACATACATTAAAAGAGACGAAAAAAAAACAATATTTTACTGAAAGTACAATATATTCCTCTTCTTCGCTCTCTGCATAGAAAAAATATAATTGTATGATTTTTTGTGTAATTTAAATCATTAAATTACGTGTTATTATTTAGCTAAATAATATCGATCAGTCATAAGTATTACCTTTTCGTTTTCGAAAGATCAATACTAAGCCACAATCAATCTATTTATCTGCTAGAGACATAAAACAATACAAACAAATTATTTATTTGTAAAAAAATAGAACTAAATTCACACCACATCTGATACGTTGACCTGGCTAAGTCGAGATAAGTCACTTAAAGCACTTGTCTGATGCCCGTAACACAAGTGTTTTAAGCAACTTATGTTAGAGACAGATCAATGTATGTGACGTTGTTGAAGGACACTGAGCTCGCACTAATATTAATTTATATAAAGTTTGTTGAAATGGATTTATGTGCAGACAGACAAGCAACAACGGTTATTGTCACCGCAACAAAAAGTCTTTGATGAAAACAAGAAGTTTTTGATCAACGTTTCAGGAGAACAAAAACCAGTGTATTATACATATTTTAAGATTTATTCTGCTTGAATGAGGATAAGGTATTTTTATTTAGGTTAAAAATAATCCCATAATTTTCTAGAATAGGTGTTGTCTTTGCTAGAAGACTCTGCAACTAAATTAATTTGCTTGAAGTCTCCAGACTGATTGCAGATAAACTAAGTATAAAAAAATATTAATAATTGGCTTATAATTTAAAAGATTAATTGGTAACATTCGGTTTTATAAAAATACTTAATATAACCTATTTCTTAAGACTTTTTTGAGTTAATTTTAATGGTAGTATTCCGAAAAATTTCCAATGTTGTTGGGTAAGCGACGTTTTGTTCGTACAATAATTCACGATAAATTCTTTCTTTCTTTGGTGGGGTCCGAACCCACGGCCCATGGCGCATAAGATAGGATCACTGCCATCTGCACCATCAAGCCCGTCAAATAGATCCAATTGAACTGACTCTAGTGTGAACTTTGCTTCTCGTCAGAATCCGGAACAGAATCGAACAGAGTCCTAGTAAAGAATAATAATAATTAACTATACTAACGCTATCTCTCCAAGGTATATGATGTTCACAAGGAACGGCGTGCATACACCGACTCCTGCGATAGTCCTGATGAAAATCAAGAGTGGGGCAGATGTGATGAAGAGCATACTAAGAAAACAGACACCAGTTAGCACTTGGCCTAATATCAGGCAGGATTTTCTTCCAATCAGGTGTGACAGATACCCAGTGAATAGAGAACCTGAAAATTAAATATATCTTGATTAATAATCATAAAGCTTGACTTCTTAGTAAGATGAAATGGAAATGGGCACGGCACTTGGTACGCAGAACCGATGGCCGATGAAATCGTGAGGTTCTGGAATCGAGACCACGCCCGCCCGCAAGATGGACAGACGACTGAAACCGCAGTATCACGCTGGACACAGGCCGCATACAACCAGTCCTGTTGGAGATTACTTGATACAAAATTTATTTAGGGGGAATTTATTTAGGGGGAAATATCGTCACTATCGTCACTATCGTCACTATCGTCACTATCGTCACTA
>JACJUM010003317.1:9710315-9724647 GCA_020976665.1 Heortia vitessoides
GGTACCGGCGGAGTAGAATAGTACCTCCCTCTGTACCAGGTGTTGTAACAGGCGTTTAAGTTATTGAAACTGACTAATGGCGGTATACCTATCCGGAACAACGCCGCTTAAGTTCTAAATGGTGAGGATGGGCAGTTGCATCCTCGTCGCGAAGTTGCGCTCTGCGATTGCCGCTACGTCTGCCTAGCGCGGTAATGGGCAAAAATCCCCCTATTTTGGAGAGCTGGACATAAGCCTCTCCTCAGTGGACTTTCTATGGCTGATATTATGATGACAAAGAAAAAAGTCTTTACTATGTATAGGTGTATATTTGTGTGATTTAAAATTGGTTATAAAAATAATGATATATATGTTTAAATGTGTAATTGTTTAAGTGGCGTACTATAATTGTATTAAATACGGCTTCTTTTGCTATTTAAAAGTTGGCACAGATGTTATTTTGTTGCTTGGAGTATCACATATATAAATTAGTATGTAACTCTACGTCATTTCGAATATTGTTATTTATTGAGCATAGCTGTGGACGTGTCTTTGAAATTTCATCGATATATTAATTGCGACGTGACTAGCGGTGTAAGATACCTTTAGATTAAGGGGCACTGAATACACTGCAGTTATTGCACATTATACCCAGTTTATGTTAGAAATGAAGCCATATGCCAGACAAATTTTGATAGCGCTGTGTGGTAAGTTTTTTTTTTTGTAAAAATTTGATAAAATAACATTAGTAAGAGCTTATTTAAGGTTTTTGAACACAGGATAAGGCAAAGAATTCTGACAAATAGTAGACAATGTATGTGATCTACTCCATGTCTGTGTCCCATCGGGGTAGGAAGCGACTATGGATCTCCACTTGCTTCGATCTTGGCATATTGCTCTATCTTCCTTTACCCGCATTACTCATACACGTTCGTTTATTCTTAGTACTTCTGACCTGGCCCTTTTTTAATACCTCTTCTACCTGGTTAAGGCATGTACGCCTAGAGTATCCTATACTAACTCTTCCGCTCTATAGAATTGTGCAGTCATTCTATTTTTATCTATCTTTTTTACATGCCCAAACCATTTATTCTACTCGCCAACTTCTTCCATACCCTCCGTTGACTACCAGTCAGTGTTGGAACCAAAAACTCTCTATGAACAGCCAGTCGTGCCCTTTTTGACATGTTTTGCCTGCTCATAAAACATATTAGTGATATATAATTATCTAAACTTTGTAACTTGTCTATTTTTTTGTCGTGCTCGTGATCTGATAATGCTATCATATTACCCAGTAACTTAACCTATCTATTTCCCACCGATTACGAGATTTGTGATCAACATATGTAATTTGTTAAGTCTTCCTTAAGTAGAGTGTAAAACATTTTGCGGACTATTTTTAAACTAAGACTATTTTGTTATCAAATAGTATTTATCTTTCTGAGTAAGTTTTATATTTAAAATGTATTTTAAAGGTCAACATTTAAAGAAACTAACACAAAAGAAAAGTAATGTAGTGCAGCATCATCGTCGATGATACCTATCTATGTAGAATGGCGGCGAAGGCCTTCACAAGATATTATTCTAAGTGTTTGTGGTTTAAAATGATAATGATTTTCCATCAATGAAAGATATTAAATAATTGTACTTAACAATAGACTAGACATTACTCTTATTGATAAGAAAAATAATACAGTGTATCTTATAGACACAGCTTGCCCTAACACCCACAACCTACATAAAACTATCACAGAAAAAATACATAAATACACAGAACTGAAGGGAGTAATACTTAAAATATGGAATACGAATAAAATATACATTGTACCGCTGGTGCTTTCAAGTACTGGTGTCATTTCTAAGCACCGGCTTGCCTTACGGACCCTTGATATGTGTATGTGTGTTAAACATATGTAAAATATGTCTGGTGTCCGTAACACAAGTGTTTTAAGCGACTTCCTCGGAAGAAGGTCAATGTATGATATGTGTGAATATTATTAATTTTAATTTTTTAATGGAAGATACAGGAAATAATTATTTTTGGAAACCAATTCGCATACCGTACTCTAAAATCCAACGTAGGCCCCTTAAGCCGGAGTCCGTGACGTAGAGGCTCTCTTGAGGTCTACTTCAGATTTTTTTAAATACCCGTTCTCCCTAATAAGGCTTTGATAGAGCACGTGGCACAGTTGCGATCTTAGTCATAAATGGTTCTTCAATCATCATTATATATATATATATACATATAATTATATCAGCCATAAGACGTCCTGACACCTGGTAGGAACTGTTCTGTTCTGCTGGTACCTCACGGCTAGTCGGAAATAACATAAAGGCTACTTTTTATTCCGGAATCATGTTCCCATGGGATTAGTCTTATTTCGGTTTTTCTCTAGAAAATCTAGCTGTCAGAGAGCGACTTGGACTTCTTCCCGTAATTAATTTCAAGAGATTCTCAGCGATGAGATATAGAGTAATGACTTGACAGATAGTAGCGGGCGGAAAGCTAGTATTTCATATTTTTTTTTACAATATACAATTTACTGAAATAAATACAAAACCTTCACATATCTTTCAAAATATCGCGATATTAAACTCTAACAACGAGTCACTGAGTTCAAAGTTGGTTAGTAAAATTAACACAGATTTTTATACATATATTTTCCTTATAAACAGGCAAATACTAAACAAATTCAATTGCACTGCAATTGGGGCTTATCTCCAATCGATTTATAGGGAGTCTCGTCGTACAAAACTATTACTTCGATATAAACGCTAAGTTTAATTTTTTCTAGGATATTTTTTTTACACATTATTAAATCTGCAAACAAGCATACGGTCCGTTTGATGATAAACGTGATCGCAGCCTATAGACACTCGTCTCATCATAAAGATATCACTAGTGTGTTTAACACTATTTGTTTACTTCGATAAACATAAACAGCTCTGAAATATAAGTCTTAAAAACGTGGTAATATTTATAATGCCATATGCTTCTGTGCAAGTAATTAGTAGATTCTTACACGCAAAAAGTACTGACATCCACAAATGAAACGTTACAGTTATATTGCTTATTTATAATAATAATGTGTAGGTGATATATGATATTTATTAGAAAAAAATAAATTTTCTCAGGTGTCAGGCGGGACTCGAACCCGCATCATTCCTCTACTCACTACTATTGTGCTTTCGATACCTTAGCAGACATGTCAAATTATTCCTAGTATTCTTTTCTATGCTAAGATGTCAGCGAGATTTCATCAATGTTTCTGGCAACCTACCAACACTGAAATGAAAAACTTTTATAAGTTTCATGCAATCGATGAAGAAGAAATAGATATTTTATAACATTGATAGGTCTTATCTGTAGCTGAATGCTAAATTATATTTAAGATGATATTTAATAGAAAAACTATACACGCGGTACTCGTATAGAATAATAACTGAAGAGATGGCGTCAAGTCCCGTCAGAAGCCTGAGACAAGCCTGATTTTGTTCTAGTAAATACTATGTTTCATTTATTTTATTTATTTATTTATTTATTTAACTTTATTGCACAAAATATTACAAAATGTTCAAATGGCGGACATAATGCCAGATGGCATTATCTCCCAGTCATTTATAATATTACTAAATAATAATAAATTCTCACACATCTCATACATACCTCACTTCGTGGTAATTCGCTTAAAGCACTTGTGTTGCAAACCCCAGACAATAGAGGAATCACAAATATACTACTTAAATACATATATTTAATTTAACACCCAGGCACAGAACAAACTCAAATACCATAATATAAATATTTGCTGTCGTCATCGCCGCAATCACAACAGTCGTCGCCAACATCCACTCCGCACATCTTCAACAAATACACCACCAGTGTTATACACAGCAGACATTTTAGTATCTTCCCGCATTTCCCACAGCTACAGGTGCAGCAGAAGCACATTTTCTCTCGAACAAATTCACCAACGGCTGAGTTTACACCAACTGACACTTCTGTTTTTGAATTTCGAACAATTATCCACCAACTAACACTTCAACTTATTGATTCGAAGCAAACTTTTTCACCAATTGTTGCTGCTTGTTTTAGTTTGACGTACTTTATTCGTATAATTCTAATTTATGTTCTCATTTGGATAGAAATGCGTGACTAATGTGATGACACAATTTTGTATTTACAATTTGGACTAGATAGGGTGAGATAAGAAGTGCTATTCGATTATCAACTCTAATGGCAAATGATAAGGCATAACATGCTATCTCTTTTTATCTTTGTAATCAATTAAGACATTTACCATTAAATAAGAATAAAATTAATGGTATGTTTTAGTAAATTATATTACACAATGTTAAGCCGAAAGGTACCGTCAGAGTAGAATAGTACCTCCCTCTGTACCAGTTGTCGTAAGGACCGACAGATGGCGGAATATCCATCCAAAAAAGTGCAGCTCAAATGCAGATGATGGGGATGGGTAACAGCATCTCAGTGAGATTGTCAACACGCTGGTCCAGCGTGGGAATCATGTGCAAAATACCCCCTTTCCTGAGGAGGCCTATGTCTAGCAGTAGACTTCTAATGAGGTATGTCGGACGAAATGATGTTTCGCAGTAGCTGTTTACCGAACGCTCAGCCGAGTTAGATTCGGCGATTAACCTCTTTCATGGAGTTGGACTTACCTAATTTGGACTATTTGTCCTGGTAACTGAGTATGAGTCAATCTGTTGAGAATCACGACTGAAGTCTTTGAGCATCGTGTTTCGTCGGTATATCAAAGACGAGTGATGCATTTGAAGTCCGACCGGAAGTCGTTAACGTCTAGTTCTCAGTACGTACATTCATACATAACGCCTGTGTCCCACCAGGGTAGGCAGAGACTATGGATCTCCACTTGCTACGATCCTGGCATACCTTTCTCGCTTCATGTACTTGTGTTAGTTCTTTCATACACGCTCGTTTATTCTTAGTACTTCTGACCTGGCCCTTCTTTTTTACGTTTTCTACCTACTGAAGGTATTTTAGTCTAGATTGTCCTATGCTATCTCTTCCATTCACTTCCGCTCTATATATTTGTGCTTGCTTCCCCACATTCATCAATCTCAACATACATGTGTGCCGGTTTAACGTAGACCTGATCTGAGTAATGAATCATACACGAACAGGCCCGATTGCGCATACAGTAGTGTTCCTACCTTGTGCGCCAGGGGTCGTGGGTTCAATATACATTTCCCAAATATTATCTTTAGAATGATGCTTTTCGTGTTACTAATGGATCACTTTTGTAATCATTTAATTAATTAATGAACAGTTTGGTTTCTCTAGTAATTACTCTTTAACTCGTTGAGGTCATTCAATTAAAAACATATAATTTAAACATTAAAATAGTTAAATCGGCAGGCTTATAGCACAGAGAAATTTCTTTTTTTCCAGTCAAACTTGGAATGAAAAGTGAGTATAAAAAGCAATAGTCAGTTTAAGGTACACAGACAGTAGCTTAACTAAAATACTTAATCTAATAGCATTGTTAGTAACTACATATATACGCATGATCATTTATATAATACACAAATACAATAAATAGCTAAGTGATTAAACATAGGGCAATATTAGGAATTATAACAATGACAATGTCTGATTGTTATAAGGCCACAAAGAACGGCCTGAACCGAAAAGAATTTACCAAAGCAAAACACAAAGCATACTTTTTCAACCAGGCAAATTACAAGCAATTTTGAATCGTTAAAAATGTATAATTATAATATTCAAATTTTTTGGGTACCGGCGGTAGAATAGTAATTTCCTTTGTACCAGGTGTTGTAAGGGGTGAGTGAGGTCATCGCAGAGCGCAGCTTTCGCGATAGGGATGCTGCTGCTCATCCTCGCCTCGTGCATTTGAGCTGCATTATTTCGGATGGATATACCGGTTCTGGTACGTTAGTCGAATTTAACGACACCTGGTATAAGGGAATTCTAATCTGCCGGTACCTCACGGCTTAGGTACCTCATTTAAAATCAAATTACTGAGTAATGTGGCGTAATATCTTCAAGTAAATTAGTTGGCAACGCGCAAGTGGTAATCTTGTGATAATGCGAGTGTCTATAGTAGATGCAGTTACGCTTACTAACTCGCGTTTGCTTGTGGATTCAGAGAAATATCTTGAAATGATCTTAAGGAAAACCAAAGCGAAGTGCTCTAGTAATAATTTTACATTATGGGTATTTCCAAAATTTAATGCTCTGAAACTCTATTGTTTCTGACTCTAGACTATGAGGCTTTTAGCTTGGTATATTGCCTATTATATGCATCAAAAAATTCAAAGATATGCTAGACCTTTACCAGCAACAAATGTATCTGTTAAAAATAAATAAAGTAAACTCAAAGTATTAGAATGTTCTAATTTTTCTCTAAAAGTATTTGTTTCCACTTCTCTATGAGAGGCATGTTACGCCTCACCCAAATCCTCCCATACGCGTAGAGGCGACAAAGCAAGGTTAATCCTGACAAATTGGTATGGTTAAAAGAAACTGGACGTTTTGATCGAGCAGCCAAAAGATGATCCTGTACAAAAAATATTTAATCACAAATAATATTACACTATTATTGGTAGGGCCCACGTATTTATTATTATATTTAAATCGAAATTTCCTAAATAAATAATCTTTTAATTTTAATATCATTTTACAAGCTAATTTCCATTTTTATAAAAAAAAAACTTCCCTGTTATCTTGCCAACCGCGTTAAATTCAGAACTCTATAATCCAAATTCCAACTGAAGAATACACTACAGTTAACATATCGACAATCACATATTTGATTGGCGTATGGGACGGGACATATGGGCAAAAATTTTTGTATTGATTTATTTCTGACGTTTGTTAAAGGAATCAAGTAAAAGAGGATACAATTTCTCAATAATATTTGTTATAAACAATTAAAAATATTAAAAAATAGCTTTTCAATTAAAAAGTAAATTGTTTTTATTTCCAATTTAATTTATGATGACGGTTATAGACGGATTATAGATTAGTTAAGCAATATTAGCATAATTATTACATTCGTATTTAGCAGAATAACGCGGATAAATGAGTATTAAATATAAATAAATTTTAAAATAAAATAAAATAGGCATTTACTTATAATTGCCGGGCTGGGCAAGCGTGTTAGCAATCGCCGACACTAACTTCTCGATGGGGATGCTGCTGCCCATCCCCACCCTTGACACCTAGTACAGGTGGAGGTACTACACTTCCGGTGGCACACGGAATTTTTTTGTATATATGATGTTAAATCTATACTAATATTATAAAGAGGAAAGATTTGTATTTTTGTATGTTTGTAATGAATAAACTAAAAAACTACCAAACCGAATGCAATAATCTGTTCACCATTAGAAAGCTGCATTATTCAGAAGAACATAGGCTATATAATATTAGTCGTATAGTTGTGGGGCAGTAACCCAAAATGTTTCAAAAACGGGGGAATAGTGTCGTTCCTGAGGCCTTTCGTGGCGTGCGCTGAGCATATAGTTGAAGTTATACAAAAATGCCCTATGGATGAATTGCTCATCTTAACATTAGCTTTAAAAAAGTCCGTGAGAGCATATGTCTACCTTTTATTGTTTATCCATAATAATCGTTTTAATGATTTAGATGTTTACTCCAAAGTAATGTCATTTTGGCGACGGAATTTCGAAGTAAATGGTTTAATCCTTATAAAATTTGCTCTAGATAACTTCTGAATTGTTCAATCGGTTACCTTTAGACTATTAATTCATCCAAAAGATACCTATTAGGTAAGTACTTACCTACTATTTAAAAAATACATAAAAAAGGCGCGGTGCGGCGCGCGGCGTGAAGTGACTAGCCAGCCGGCAACGCAGCGGTGCGGGGGAGGGGAGGTCAGATCAGTGAGATAGGTACCTCCGGCTCCCAGCAGACGTGTCACGTAACCGATCTTAAACATTTTGTGGACAATTTAACTTGCATTTTTTGTTCGAGTAAAAAAGTTTTCTTCAGAACTAATTATAAATTGTTCATTCAGGCTTTACTGCTATAATATCCTTAATTCTATTCTTATTTATACCCTTATTTTCCATAGTAAGTATTTGTCCTAAATTCTAGTCTTATTCTCTATATATTTTTCTATAGAAATTAAAATATCCTAATTTCTAATCTTATTTTTATCTAATAAAAAAAATCATCAATATGCCAAGAAAAAAAAGATCTCAACTAACTAAAAGTTACTCTGAAGTGAGATTAGCAAAAATACGACGTGATGAAAAATCAGTTTTTGAAAATTCTCGCAAATCAGAGAGCGTATGCGTCGCAATCACGTGCAAGCGAATCTAGCGCCGAACGTGCGCGTCGTCTTTCAGCACAAAATACCCGATCATCACAGCTACACGAACGACAATCGAGTGCTGAACGCTCGCAGCGCCTTGCAGAAAATAGAGTTAGGAACTCGCAAACACGTGCCAGGGAATCTAGCGCCGAACGCTCGCAGCGACTTATTGCACAGAGAGAAATACAACAGTCTTTAACAACTAGGACGCGTAGTAGAGTTTTAGCTCATAGCAATAGACAAAAAAACAAAAAAACCTCAAAACAACAAAGAAAAACAAAAAATAAATAAAAAGATGTATTTTTTTTTAATAAATGTAAAAAACGATTAAAAAAAACTTTTACCTCAACGAAAACAAACAACAACAAAATAGGTAGGTACCTATTTAATAAGAAAATAATTAATTAAATAAATGAAATAAGTAAATCAAATCCGGAAAAATATTTTCAAAAGGTAAATACTTCCTAAATAAAGACAAAAACTAAGAATAAATATAAATAAAACGTAAAACTATGTAAAAAGTCTTAAGTCCCCCCGTGCGAAGCCGGGACGGGCCGCTAGTAAATAATATAAACATTAGACTACCATGCGTTTGGTACATACATATATTCATATTTAATGTGTAATATATTAATGTAATTATTATTTTCCTGCTCTCTTTGTAAAGTTGACGCCGCAGACTAGGTATGTCACTTCACGGTCTAAAGTGCACATTCCCTCATAGCGTTTGAAAGAAGTAGAAAAAAGAGAGACATAGAAACCTTTTCAATTTCACATTGAGCACCGAACCCCAGCGATTTCGTATTAAAGCGGTTTCGCTGCAGCATAGCAACACGGTTGATGCTCTTGTGTGCTGATGGGTTGAAAGCTTTACATCTCTGACCTTTATAATTTACAGAGCCTCACATTATCTGTATAACTGAATATTTACCTAATTGTATGATAGTAATATCATTTATATACCTTCATTTGCCTGCTTCATTTTGTAGATTTGTTGCAATACATAGCGTAGTCCGCTGGTATATTTGCTAACTTTTTTAAACTATATAGATTTTGTATTATAAAACCTTAGGACCTACGATATTAACAAACAATATTAACATTATTAACATTGAAATTTCAAGATCTTTGATATTCGTTACCATCACCATCATCATATCAGCCATGGGAAGTCCACTGCTGGATATAGGTGTCCCCTAGATAGAGAAATTTTGCCCATCATTGCCGCGCTGAGCAAGCGTGTATTGCATTCGCAGAGCGCAGCTTTAGCGACAGAAATGCTGCTGCCTATCCCCGTTCTGTGCATTTGAGCTACACTGTTTCGATTGGGTATACCGCCATTTGTCGGTTTGGTACTTCAGTCGCCTTTTACGACACCTGGTACAGGGGGAGGTATTATTGTACTCTGCCGGCAGAGTAGATGTTTACCATCACTAGTAATTATTACTATAATATTTATATACTATTACTATTATATAATGGATAGACCAGATTTATTTATGTATGTCTTTGTAATCATAAATTCCTAAGCCTGTTGTTGAATAAACGAACAGATGTATTATTTTTACTTAGCATAACCAAGTTTACTTAGATAATGATAATACTGTGTACATTTTGCATTGAGCTAGTGATGTGAAAAACATCGAGTAATTATATTTTTGCATAAATTGAATTGGATTTTCGTCTTTAGACGAGGAGACTTGAGCAAAAAAATGTAATAAACAAAAACCTGATACATTCACTACATTCATCATTCATTTTACTCTGAAACAACTCGGGAATTATTTTTTTGTTGTCTTCTTGGATTTGTTAACGATCGATAAGTTTCTATAGAAAAATATGGTTATAAATAATGAGATTAAGGGGATTTCTATGGACATAGACGAAGTTTGGATAATGTACATCTCATACAATGACCTAACTACATAAATGTATCAAGGTCTATATACTTCCAAATGCATCATCACGGTCGTAAAGTAGTGGCTTCCCTCACTCATATGTCTAACTTTTGTAAGTATATACAAAGATCGCTTTGATTTCTAACTCACATATTTATTTCTAGCGCGAAATATCAGAGTTCCTATAGCTGACACAGTAAAATTACCGGGACATATTATCTTCAAAACGCATGGTAGGCAACGCGCTGGCGTTTATATTAGGCCACAGTGTTAGGCCATAGTGACATTTCTATCATGCGCAGCTTTGGTACCTCACACTCATCTATTTCTACCGCCAAATAGCAGTGTTCGTGTTGCTTACGTTTTAAGGGTGTGAGAGGCAGTGAAATTACTAAGTAATGTGACATAATATCTTCAAGTCACAAGGTTACCAACGTGTTAGTGATATCCTTGTGATATTACAGCGTCTATACACTGCAGTGATGCTTATTATCACGCGAACTGTACTTTCTTCTTTGTCGACCTGGTGTAATTAAAAAAACATATAAAAACATACCGCTCATCACTGCTCGAGGTGGCTAACACGTGTTACAAAATTATAAAGTCAAATAAAAAAACAACATGGCGACTTACTGACTTCATCGCCATAGGTTACGGTGAGACATCCACACCTGTTAATTTTATATCTATAAACTTTTTCTTAGCTGGTTATACAAGCATTCATATAATTATTACATCACTCGGTCTAGCTCATCATTATCAAAGCAGCCCTAGAAGGTCTACTACAGTTCAAAGGCCTCACCAGAGGGGAATTTTGCCTATGATTGTTGCCAGCGTGCTGGCAATCGAAGAGTAAAGTTTTGCGAGAGGAATGCTGGCGCCTAATCCTACACAGTGCATTTCATCTGCACTTTTCGGATAGATTCTCCGCCATCTGTCTGATCCGGGATTTCAGTCGCCTCTTTTGCAGCTGGTTCAGTGGAAGGTACTATTCTATTTCACCTATACCCACCTTATAATTATCCACCATGTATAATTCTACTGCACTCCCACTTCAAATGTGACTGATATGATGAAGAGGCAAAAAACAAAGAAAGACTTCTTCCAGACCCAGGTCCACGACCCTTGCAAGATTACAGAAATGCTGTAACAAACCTAAGTTGTTAATGAATAATACCTGGTCCTGAAATACGCGGGGGTAAAGGCAAGTGCAAATGTGTTAAAGTAAAGTCAGCTCTGTTGGAAACTGAAAAAAGGTTAACAGAGAACCTCCAATGCGTAACTAGAAAAGTTAAGTATGCAGTACCAATTTAGAAAGACAAATGTGAGGCAAGGTTAATTAAATACTTTTGTGTTACTGTCTTAGTTTTTCGAATACGCGTTAAGACCTAAGATTATTTTACGAAGGTCATGTAAATGACACTCAGTGGTGTCTTAAATTAAATAAAAAAAATAATTTAATTTACATTAACTAGTGCTTGTATTTAACAGTGAATATGTCTTGTACGTTAAAGGTCGTAAGTTTGATACTTAGAATCGCACTGTACACAAAGAAACTAAATCTATAGAATAGTTAAATTGCAAATTTGACATTGGGTTTATGCGACGAGACGACCAGTTGTGTAAATTTCATGTAAATTGACATGAGCAATTTAGACAAATGTTAATCGGATAAGTCGTTTGTACACTGGTGCCATTTTGAGAAGACCATGCAATAATAACTCGTTCGTTTTTTTAGGATCGTGAGGTACCGGGAGAGTATGATATTACCTCCCCCTGTACCTGGTGTCTCCCCCTGTAATAGGCGACTAAGATACCAGAACCGACAGATGGCGGTATATCCATTCGAAACAGTGCAACCCAAATGCACAGGGTATGATTAGGCAGTAGGATCCTCGTTGCGAAAGCTGCGCTCTGCGATTGCCATCACGCTTGCCTAGCGCGGCAATTATGGGCAAAATGCTCCCTTCCTAGAGGAGTCCTATGTTATATGATACGGAGCTCTTGACTGCTGTCATAGGCTAGAAAACCTGAACTAAACTAAGTTTAAGGTAGATCGGTTTAAGTTAGGTCCCGCTCATAATACGGTAATTTATTGCATATTATGACAAAACTACACCCCTGTATCCCCTCACTGCCGTCTGTGTTGTATACATAAATAGATATTTAAAGAAGAATAATATGTGTGACATGAGTAATTACGAAAAATAAAAGTAGGTAAGAGATAAGGCAAGAACTGGAAAAGGAATGAAAGGAACTCGTTAGATACTCATCAGTGAGTGGGAGTGGACTGCAGTCTTTCAAAAAGGGAAAATCAGCCAAACCGTTAAATAAACCGCAAAATTAAGAATTAAATTACACTTTTAACGGCTTCAACTCGCGGCTTACTTAATTTATTAAAATCGGTTAAGAAGTAGGTTTTCAATTCAACTGAATTTATTTTTATATTCTTTGTACAATGTTTCGGTAAAGAGCCTTAAAAAAACAGTTTTGTTCTGACTATTTAAGCTAGAAGATGTCACTTTGGATAGGATTGGAGTACAAAGAGAAGTCGTGTGGTACCGGCGGAGTAGAATAGTACCTCCCTCTGTACCAGGTGTTAAAGTTATTGATACGTAAGAGGCGTTTAAGTTATTGAAACTGACTAATGGCGGTATACCTATCCGGAACAACGCCGCTTAAGTTCTAAATGGTGAGGATGGGCAGTTGCATCCTCGTCGCGAAGTTGCGCTCTGCGATTGCCGCTACGTCTGCCTAGCGCGGTAATGGGCAAAAATCCCCCTATTTTGGAGAGCTGGACATAAGCCTCTCCTCAGTGGACTTTCTATGGCTGATATTATGATGACAAAGAAAAAAGTCTTTACTATGTATAGGTGTATATTTGTGTGATTTAAAATTGGTTATAAAAATAATGATATATATGTTTAAATGTGTAATTGTTTAAGTGGCGTACTATAATTGTATTAAATACGGCTTCTTTTGCTATTTAAAAGTTGGCACAGATGTTATTTTGTTGCTTGGAGTATCACATATATAAATTAGTATGTTACTCTACGTCATTTCGAATATTGTTATTTATTGAGCATAGCTGTGGACGTGTCTTTGAAATTTCATCGATATATTAATTGCGACGTGACTAGCGGTGTAAGATACCTTTAGATTAAGGGGCACTGAATACACTGCAGTTATTGCACATTATACCCAGTTTATGTAAGAAATGAAGCCATATGCCAGACAAATTTTGATAGCGCTGTGTGGTAAGTTTTTTTTTTGTAAAAATTTGATAAAATAACATTAGTAAGAGCTTACTTAAGGTTTTTGAACTCAGGATAAGGCAAAGAATTCTGACAAATAGTAGACAATGTATGTGATCTACTCCATGTCTGTGTCCCATCGGGGTAGGAAGCGACTATGGATCTCCACTTGCTTCGATCTTGGCATATTGCTCTATCTTCCTTTACCCGCATTACTCATACACGTTCGTTTATTCTTAGTACTTCTGACCTGGCCCTTTTTTAATACCTCTTCTACCTGGTTAAGACATGTACGCCTAGAGTATCCTATATTAACTCTTCCGCTCTATAGAATTGTGCAGTCATTCTATTTTTATCTATCTTTTTTACATGCCCAAACCATTTATTCTACTCGCCAACTTCTTCCATACCCTCCGTTGACTCCCAGTCAGTGTTGGAACCAAAAACTCTCTATGAACAGCCAGTCGTGCCCTTTTTGACATGTTTTGCCTGCTCATAAAACATATTAGTGATATATAATTAGCTAAACTTTGTAACTCGTCTATTTTTTTTGTTTTTTTTTGTCGTGCTCGTGATCTGATAATGCTATCATATTACCCAGTAACTTAACCTATCTATTTCCCACCGATTACGAGATTTGTGATCAACAGATGTAATTTGTTAAGTCTTCCTTAAGTAGAGTGTAAAACATTTTGCGGACTATTTTTAGACTAAGACTATTTTGTTATCAAATAGTATTTATCTTTCTGAGTAAGTTTTATATTTAAAATATATTTTAAAGGTCAACATTTAAAGAAACTAACACAAAAGAAAAGTAATGTAGTGCAGCATCATCGTCGATGATACCTATCTATGT
>JACJUM010003317.1:9736678-9749412 GCA_020976665.1 Heortia vitessoides
TGCGGAGTGGATGTTGGCGACGACTGTTGTGATTGCGGCGATGACGATTCATGATTCACGAGGGATTCGAAGCTGATAATTCAACAGCTAAATATCATTATAGCTATAATCCCTATGATACAACTTGATTAGACATCTGTTAAACTTACGTTTTTATAAATTATTTAATGGTCATTGTATTTTAAAGTATGCTTTGCATGTTAAACGTTTATAATATAAAAAAATATTGATAAGAAATTACAATGGAAATATTTATAACTATTAGGTATACAGTAAATCATTTTAATCAAGTTATATTTTATCACTTATTCTCTCAGGTTATCAAATAACCTTTTATTTGAAATGACCGTGCATCCCATTACGTTTTTTAGTAAGTCCTATACGACCTAGGCCGTTTTTTGTGGAATACAATTCTGCCTCTTAACCTTAAAGTGACGCAGTCCCTGTCTGTGTTTATACGGTTGGTGAAGGAGTATTTTCTTTCAATATACTTTATATACAATCTTTATATACTGTATATACAATATATTCATAATATATACGATCAATACGTAATCTTTTTCTATCACTTTATTCCCATGTAGACTAAGTCTTAGTTTCATTCAGTCTTTCCATGCAAGGTTTCCTGGAAGAAATCGCTGTTTGCGATAAGGCCGCCTATTGTATTTTATCATTATAGTATTTGACTTCTATTTGTGTTTGGTATACAATAAAGGATTTATTACTATATAAAGGAGTTTTACCTCATTAAACCAACAGACTACGATAATTTATAAAGCTCATAAGTATACAATTATAAATCCCGCTAAGATCATCACTTCTATATAAGCCTCCATGGGTCACCCTCTCACTGTCATTCCTTAAGAAAGTGTAGTCCCTTAGTTCACGGGCCTAGCTTCTTTATGCTAACGACTAACGCCCCGCAGTTTTACCCGCGTGAGTTGTAGACTTTTATACTAACTATGCATCCCCCTTTAACCCCATTAAGGGTAGAACTTTCAAAAAAAAATTGCGGGTGGTTCATGACTTTCAACGAAGAACCTTAATACTAAATTTCATTTAAGTAACTCAAAAAACGGCAATGTTTTATACTAACTTCGCGCGTCGTTTTACTCCTTTAGGGGGTAATATTTCAAAAATACTTTCTCAGTTCTTCATTACGTTATAAAATGAAACACTGTTAAGGCCCTGCGTTGATATGACAGTCAATCAGCTAGCTTCTCTTTTTTATATATATAGATTAAATACCTTTAACGACGGCCACGAAGGCCTGGTTCAGGCGTCTGAGGCGCCCTCGAGTGGTCGAAGGGAGAAGTGGGAAAGAAAGGAGGGAGGGGAGGAAGGTTAAGGAAGGAGAGAGGGAGGGAGGATGAACTATCAGCTATTAAGATATTCATAATTATATTAAATTCATTTCTTACAAATAGTTTATAACTAAGACCCTGTCCAGCTTATTACTGGTTATTTTGACCCAGGGCAACTTTAGCCTACATAAACACAAATATGCAATTGTACCTAAATCTCTGAGTGTTGAAATATAATATCGATAATTTAATTGCTTTTCAGTTTGTTTTAGTTAATAGACAAAGTTAGCACTCTCTGGGCTAAATTTACATACACCAAAGATAGTTAAAACTGTGAGTAATCCTAATAACTAACAAATAATTGGCTTTAGATTAAAAAAAATTATAAAAATATTTTAAGTTACAAATTTTAGAGTTATAGAATATATTTCAAATGTTTGACTTTTTTCAGTTTGTGTTTTTTGTTACCTATATTCGATTTATATCTTTTAATTATATTTCTAGGATAAATACATATAAATTATGAAATACATACAAATAAGTGTGCTTTGTCTTTTATGTATATGTAAAAGAATCCTCATCATCATACCAGCTATTGGAATCCACTGCTGGACAAAGGCCTCTTTAAGAAAGGGGGAATTTTGCCCATAACTGCCGCGCTGGGCAAGCGCGTTGGCAATAACAGAGCGCAGCTACCGCGACGAGGATACCGCAGCCTATCCCCTCCCTTTGCATTTCAGCTGCACTGTTTAGATATATCATTAGTCACCTCCTTCGAAACCTGGTATAAGGGAAAATTTGCCCATACTTACCGCGCTGGGCTTGCGTGATGAAAACTGTACAAAGAAGTTTCGCCGCAGGAATGCTACTGTTATCTCTGCCGATATACCGCCATCTATCGGTTCCGATACCTCAATCAACTCATATGACACCTGGGACAGGAGGAGGTACAAAACTACTCTATCGGTAAACAGCGGTATAACAGGTCTTTAAATTAAACAAGATTAAATTATTAAATATATATTTAAATTTTCCAGATTGCTCCCTCTCAGCTACATGAGTACTACATGAGTACAAAAAAGACACCTTATTAATATCGAATATGTCGCAGCAATATGGCTAAATTAGCCACATAATTATGCGCCGAGACAATTCATTGAATGCCGGCAATCTATATTACGCCTAGGCCGATCGTTAATTGAATCAGCTGGCTAATTTAACAAAATAACTTCGACACGTATATATACAAAGTAATATATTTTTAGGTGTTGTAAAAAATCTTCGGAATTGTTGCGAAGTTCAATTTTTCCACTTAATTGACTGCAAGCAAAAAAAATAATAATTCGTTAAAATTAAATGTACCTACATTATTTATATTTCAGTTAATAATTCCAAATAAACAGCATTTTATCAAATACTTCATTATGTAAATAAATAAAATCGTCTGTATATTTGTTCAGTCTTATCTTTCAAACGGCTGGTCAGGATTCGATAGACTTCTACAGATAGATAGCCAATAGGATTAGTAGTTACTTAGACTACCACAATTTTATAGGTAGATTTAGAGATCCAGGCGATGACAAATTCCCACAACTTCTCATACATTAACCTGACTCTATGATAAGTCGCTTAAAGCACTTGTGTTACGGACGTCATACAACACAGGAATCACATATATAATACTTAAATACATGTAAGTATGTTCATAGTTAGGAGGTTAGTTTTGAGTAGTATATAAAGATGTATATACTCACAGGATCTCTTAAAGTATTTTCAGCTAAAATGTAAACTTCAGATTGAGGATTCAGTGCCATTTTGTAGTTCGTCAGGGCAGTCCTGTCTTTCTGCTTCGCCAGGGTTTCTATCACGACTGTCTCGACCTAGAAAAATGTTCATCATATCAGACGGAGAGCTACCACTGGCTTAGGACTCCGCACAAGTTTTGGGAAGGTCTCTATTCCAAAATTTCCACGCTGAACATCAAGATAGCATAAACCCTTGTCTCCTAAAGAGTGCACTATATGTTCTGTTTATGGCGTTCACTCGTCACAATACGGTATGGAGGAGCATCTGTCCCCACAGCGCCTAACGACACTATCGGGGACCAATACCTGTGCAAGCACCAGATGCGGCAGGTCTATCTTGGTCCTGATCCATAGGACCAGGGCCCATTTTTATTAACGACTAGCACTGCGTATACCGTATACCGTTAGTTGTGAAGTACTGGCAGAGTAGAATAGTACCGCCCCCTGTACCAGGTGTCGTAAGAGGCGACTAAGCTACTAGAACCGACAGGTGGCGGTATACCCATGCAAAAAAGGCAGCTCAAATGTACAGGGCGGGGATGGGCAGCAGTTTCTCCGTCGCGAAAGCTGCGCTCTGCGTTTGCCAACACGCTTGACAATTATAGACAACATACCCCCTTTCTTGGGAAGGCCTATGCCCAACAGTCGACTTTTAGTGGCCGGTATGATGATGGTGATGACTGCGTGTACCGAAGTCCACTTCCTCTAGTCCAGAGAGGTACCGGAGCTGGGATGGCGCAATCTTCGTTCGAGACGCCGGATAAGCCGATATCTTCTCTTTCCGAGGAGCTGTTGAAGCTGTAAGGCTTATCAATCAATCACGAAGGCAATCGCATAGCCTCACTTATTAGCGGAGATGCTGCTGCCTTTCTCAGCCCAGTTTTGAGCTATGTTTCGCATGGATATACCGCCATTTGCCAGTACCGGTACCTCACTCGCCTCTTAGGACAACTAGTACAGAGGACTTGAGGTATTCTGCTGGTAGATAACGACGTATATAAACAATATTATTTAATAAAATCAATATTAAGGTTTTTTCTATTAGCCCTAAATAGACATAAGAATATATTATAAGTAAAGTAAATAATTCCCACATCTCATACATTGACCTGACTCAGTGGTAAGTCGCCAACACAAATATCACCATATAATATTTATATGGTGTAATATTTATATGGCGTCTTTGAGTGGGAATCGAACCCACGAGCCCTGGCGCACAATTTAAAATTACTACAAATGCAATCGGTTTTAAAGGTGGCGATTCTGAAATACAGACGCACTCTCCTGGTTATCGGTGTCTACTACCCTATTAGTGAGGTATACTGCTCGGTTTTATTATCCAGCACGCTAAACTAGGAGTTCCATACACGTCACATGATAGGATATGGTGGAAAACAAACCAGGTTTCGAAAAGGTAAGTTACCTTATACTTGTAGGCCAGCCGTAATCTGTCATCCGCGGTGGCGAGTTTCTCCAGGCAGGTGGCCAGCAACCGCTTGCTGGCCTGCAACTCCCCAAGTCTTGAGAGGAAAGTTTCTGGAGGTATATGGGAGGAGACCGTGGTTCTGCCCAGCCAGTCCTAGAAGTTACAGCATACACACGTCACGCCTGTTACTTTGGATCTCCACTTGCTACAATAATACAATAAATCTTTGGATTTAGACTTTGTAGGAGACTGGAGTCTGAACTAGACAGTGATCTACCTGCATTTGAGAGCAACACCTCTCCTTCTTATTTGTTACATTATACAATCATTTGCAAAAAACGGGCGGTTTTGATTTTAATTCTTCTTTAAAAAATACGGTACCAAAATGATTTCAATCATTTGTACATGTTACTGGCCGGTTTTAAAAATGCCGTGGTGTTTAAAACTCTACGTTCTAAATTTAAATTTTTATTTGATGCTTGTTTTACAGAAACCCACTTTTTATCCTACATTTTTGGTGCGAAGTTCCAAAAGATAATATCGGTTTTCATAACTTTTAGTCAATTTTTATGAATTTAATTCATATTTTAAATTGTCAAAGCTTAATTTATTGCTGTTAAGCTGCCTCAATAATGTAAAAGAAAGTGGTAAAAGCTAACAATATTATTGCGCTGCTCGAAGAAGGTTGCAGCCAATGCTTCGTGGCTCAGAGGTTATGTGTGAGTCGCTCGACGGTTCAAAGGACCTGGCAGCGGTATCAAGACACCAGTTCCGTCGTAAGAAGGCCTGATTCTGATAGGAAACCATGTACCCAACCACGGGATGATCGTTTTCTTGTAGGTCGCCTATGAGAAATCGCAAGTCTTCGTATGTGGACCTCAAGAATAACCTCGAAGGAGTAAGAAATGTGCATATTAGTCTATGGACGGTCAGGAGAAAGCTTTTCGCGGCCAATATACGCATTTATCGGTCAGCCCGCGGCTCTAAGTTACTCCATGAGCACAGAGCTGCCACGATTAGGTTTGCTCGAAATTGTGAGTCATGGACTCAAGAAGACTGAAATAAGGTATTGTTCTCTGAGGAAGAAGGATATCTCTGTTCGGTGAAGATCGACGTCGGCGAGTGCTACGAAGATGAGGAGAACGCTTTGCAGAGGCTTGTTATGTTTTGGGCAGGAATAAATTCAATGGATCGTGTAAAGTTAGTCTTCATTGAAAAAGGCTCACTGACTGGACATCGATACATAACGGAAGTTCTAATTCCTCATGCACAACCCGCATTGACCGCTTTAGGCGAAAACTCAATTTTTATGGACGATAACGCTCGCGCCCACCTGTCTGGCGATGTGGAAGCGTATGTGCAATAGGTCGGCATTCGTCGTTTGAATTGGCCAGCTCGAAGTCCCGACCTCAATCCTATAAAGCATGTCTTAGACGTTCTGAAACGACGCGTGAGATCAATACAACCGGCTCCTCATACCATCAGAGAGCTGAAGAATGTGATTACCGCGGAGTGGGAACGTATTCCGCAAGCAAGTATCCGGGATATCCTCGCTATCATATCCAGGCGAATTCAAGCTGTAATTTCAGCTAGAAGGGGTCACACTCGATACATTTATCTGCTTTTACTTTATTAAAGAAAAAATAAACTAAAATCTTTGTTAACTTTTGCTTCACGAGTATATCCACTACTAGCGAGCATACACTACTAGTGAACTTTAGCATTAAAACCCATATTGTTTTATCAACATTTTATGATAATACTGACGAAAACGATTATTTGCTTATTAATTTACAAAATTGTGAAAGTAAAACTACCTATAATTATCAAACAAACCAATAGTAACATTTGAAATGGTTCATTGCTTAGGTGCCCGTTTTTTTGGAAATGAGTGTATTAGATTACATTACACTAACACATTCATTCTTATTATAATACAAGTATTAAAGATGAAGAAGTTGTTTGTGTAAGTGTGGGCGTGGGGCACATGTAATATTTTAGAAAAGTAATATCAAGTGTCTGTACTGTTATTTATGGCAATATCTGTAATTTTGGAATTAGGAATTAAATATTTTCTGTCTCATCATATGTATTATATATATGTACACCATCCACAAGAGTATGAGTAAGAGTATTTTATAATCATTTTGGGATTTCGTGTCATGATTGCCGCGCTGTCAGGCCGTAGCTTCTCAACTAAATGCTGCTGCCCATCCCCGCCCTGTCAAATTTAAGCTACACGTATATCACCTCTTACGGCACCTACTATAAAGGGAGGTACTTCTCAGCCGATATCGTACACTAGCAGATGTAGTGGGTAGTAAAAAAAAATATTTCACCTTTTTCGTAAACATAGTCTCGACGACATCCCACTTTCCCGCCTTCGCGTGGACGTTCAACACAACCCAATCATACTGCAATGGGGGAATCTGAAAATAAAAAATAGGTATTGAAAAACCGCTTAAAATAATGAATTTATTAAAATCTTCGCAATGAGGTCCTCATACAAAGGTCATCTACATTGATACCACTTTCACCTATTTCTACACATCGCTGTGGTCCGGTCTAAAGAGTGAGAGAGGCAGTGAAATTACTGAGTAATGTGACATAATATCTTCAAGTCACAAGGTTTACAACGCGCTAATGATATCCTTGTTATATCACTAGCATCTTTAGGCTGCTGTTACGCTTACTATGCCAGTTTGTCGACCTGGGACGAGGGCATCGGATTTATTTTATGACTAAGTCGACATACGCGCAGACTTTCCGCGTGATAGTAAGCGTCACCGCAGCCTATAGACGCTCGTATCATCTCAAGAATATCACTAGCACTCCGCCAATCTTATAACTAAAAGATATTATGTCACATTACCCAGAAAATTATAATATTTTCAGGCGTGAATGAGGTACCAAATCAAATAATCTTGGTATGAGGTCAATTTTTAGCAAGGCGCCGTATGGAGAAAATGCTTCTGGGAGAATGGTACTGGGGATATGGGGGGAGGTAGATACCGGAGAAATATTACTGAGGGATCGTTTAGTATATTCGACTAGTGGAATGGTTTGGGATAAATAGTTCAGGGGTAAATAATAACAATTCCCAGAACATCTCATACTTTGACCTCTCATCGTGGTCAGTCACTTAGCCGCTTCTGTTACGGACCTCAGACAAAAGAGGAATACTACTACACTACTTAATGTTGAATAAATAAATGTATAATGTAGACATTTTTGTAACTGTTTTGTTTCGAACTCCCTTGTAAATGCTTTTGTTAGTTCAAGTTTTTCGCCACTAGAGGCGCTCTCAAGCAAGGGGTTGCTAGTGAACTCTGATGTGTATTTAAATAATAATAATTACTACAACATCTCATACATTGACCTGACTCCGTGGTAAGTCGCTTAAAGAACTTGTGTTACGGACGCCAGACAACTGACGAATCACAATTATACTACTTAAACACATATATTAAACACCCAGGCAAAGAACAAACACAAATATCATCATATAAATATTTGCTCCGGGTGGAAATCGAACCCACGACCTCTGGCGCATAAGATAGGACCACTACCATCTGCGCCATCGAGTCCGTCAATGTTAATAAGAAAAAATATATATTCTTTCTCAAATAGAAGTCTAACTTAAGTTTGTTTTAAAAAATACTGCGTAATCTAAACAATAAATACGTAACACCCAAGACACAGAACACCCAGACACAGAAAAAACACAAATATCATCATATTAATACGTGTCCCGGAGGGGTCGAACCCATGTCCCTTGACGCACAAGGTAGGATCGCTACCATCTACGCCATCGGGCCACTCAGGATGCTACATGCATGAATGAACATTCGTCGACCCACCTGTTGCCTCTGGCACACCGTCATCGGCGACATCATGTTCCCTGCTGTGTCATTCCAATGATGCGAGCAACAATACGCCAGACAGTACAGGGCTGATCTGTTCATCATTTCCGGCTTTTTAGCGAAATTCTGCCATTCTACAAATAATAGTTTACAATGAATCTCTACATAGTATAAAACAAAGTCAATTCACGCTGTCTATCTGTCCCTATGTATTCTTAGATCTTTAAAACTACGCAACGGATTCAAATACAATTACAAACAATTAAAAAAAACAAATTGCATCTACGATTTGTTTTTATTGATAAAATGATTCAAGAGGAAGGTTTAACATATTTTTTATCATTTACCCGATATCTCATACATTGATCAGACTCCGAAATATGTATCTAAAAGCACTTGTGTTCCGGATATCAGATATTAAAGGAATTACAAATATAATACCTAAATATATATAAATAACATCCAGACACAGAGGAAATTCACAAAAAATATTTTTTCTGGGTGGAAATCGAACCCACGACCTTTGGCGCACAAGATGGGATCACTACCATCTGCGCCATCGGGCCCGTCATGTATAAATAAATGCATGATATAGTAGAGAAACAGTTATATTAAAAGTTTATGATAATATGTCGTAAATAAACATAATCTTGCTATTGCATTACAAACAGCGGCTGAACACGACGAAATAGATCGAAATAATGTACTACAGTATTGTACACTATAAAAAGGTCTACAAAAAAGTCCAGTATGGAGTATGTCCAACTCTTAGGGATAACCCATAATAACCGTATTTTAACCTCATTGCAACCGTACGGAGAAGGCGTGACGGGTTGCTAGTAATAGATAAAGTAATGTCATACCAAGTCGTCATCCTAAAATGTACTGTAGAGCTAAGGTCTTTTCAAGAGACCAAAAAGACCGGTTTTATGCAACCTGCATCCAGCGCGATCCTGTTATTATTATCAGACCGTCTGTCCACCTTCTGCTGTAAGGTACCAGCAGAGTATAATAGTACCTTCCTCTGTAACAAGTGGTTCGCGTAAGAGGCGACTAAGGTACCAGAACCGACAGATGGTGGTATAACGATCCGAGACAGTGTAGCTCAAATGCATAGGATGGGGATGGGCAGCAGCATCCCCGTCGCGATAGCGTCGCTTTGCGATTGCTAACTCGCTTGCCCAGCGCAACAATTATAGGCAAAATTCCCCTTGTCTTGGGGAGGTCTATGTCCAGCAGTGGACTTCCAATGGCTGTAATGGTGAACGTCCAATCCTGTTTGTACTCACCAAGTAGTTTCACATAGTCCGCAACCATTTTAGCCTGGTTCGCGTCCGATCCGGGCTGGTTGAGGTGGTTCGCTAGTAAATTCACGAATTTCCTGAGCAGTCCGTCCACGTTGTTGCCTTGGGTCCTCACACAGTGTTGGAACTGGTATATCTTGAAATATAAAATAAGCATATATTAGTTGTGAAGTTTTATGCAATGAAAAATGATTAATTAGGGATAATTTTTATTTATTTGGTGAAGAGATGAAGCTGATTTCTCAGGATGAAAAGAACACTAAAAAAAATCCGTGTCGACTAAGGTCTCCGAAGCACAACGGTTGTGTAGTCCCCCGGAAAGGGAAAAATACGGGTTCGAGTCCCGCCTGAAGCTTGAGACAACTAGAATCTATTAGTAAAGATTATCTTTAGCATACTATATAATTGTATGTTGTGAGTGCCGCGGAGTACCAGCGGAGTAGAATAGTACCTCCCACTGTACGAAGTGTCATAAGAGGCAACTGGGGTACCAGAACAGAATAGAGACAGCATCCTCGACGGGAAGCTGTGCTTTGCCATTGCCACCACACCACGCCTGCCCAGCGCAGCAATTATGGGCAAATATCCCCTAACTTGGGGAGGCCTACCTATATTCAATATTGGAATTTCTATAGCTGATATGAGGATAATGATTATTATAATAAATAAATAAATAAACTAATTATATGACGTACACATAGCTTTAGTTATTTTTGAAAATCATCATATCAGCCATGGGAAGTTCACTGTTGGACACAGGCCTCCCCAAGAAAGGGGGAATTTTGCCCATAATTGCTGCGCTCGGCAAGCGTTTTGGCAATCGCAGAGAGTAGCTTTCACAACCGGGATGCTGCTTCCCATCCTCGCTATATGCATTTGAGCTACACTGTTTTGGATGCATATACCGCCATCTGTCGGTTCTGGTATCTAAGTCGCCTCTTACGTCATCTGATACAGTGATACCTAATGTCCGAACATCATCTTTTACATCACATTTATCTCTTATTACCGATATTCAAAACTAACTATTAAGAAGGTCCCTCAGAGAAAATCAGTCGAAGTATACCGCCTTAGTGGAATAGTACCTACCTCGTATCAGGTGTAAGGGGCGACTAAGGTACCAAAACCGACAGATGGCGATTTTTCCGTCCGAAATAGTGTAGATAATATGGACATGTCGGGGATGGGCAGCAGCATCCTCTTTGTGAAAGCTACGCTCTGCGTTTGCCAATACGCTAGATCAGCGCGCACGACGAGAAAAACCGATATTCATACATATTAATATCAGTTTATTTTAATTACTAAGTCAATTATTTTACAATTTAAAAAATATATCTTTTTATTGTTTCTGTGATAGTAAACGTCGCTATAGACATTTGCCCTTATGACTTCAAGATGTCACAATACCTAGTAATTTCACTGCCTCCCTCGCCTTTCAAACTGGAACACAGCAATGCACTGCTGTATAAAGGTAGAAATCGGTGAGAGTGAGGTACCAACACAGACGAACTTTATATGTGGTATACCTCTCCTTTACAAAAGTACAAAGCAGGTACTTACAGATGCTTCAGAACTGCGCCCCAGCATCCTGTAAGAAATAATAAAGGCAAATATCACAATACAAATCTCTGTATCCGACTAAACTTACGTTGTCGGGAACAGAACCCGAGACCAATAGCTCTTATAGCTAACTTCGAGCTAAAAAATATTAGAACAATATAATTTTAATAGTCTGCTTTTAAACTACAACTGGTTAAAAATAAAATAGGACCAACTAGAAGGAGAAGCTGACTAACTAACCGAATGACATTTAAACGCAGGACCTAAACTATCATCATAGCAAACAGGCCTAAGTCCACTGTTGGACATGGGCCTCCTTAAATTAGAGGGATTATTGCCCTTAATTTCCACGCTGGGCAGGCGTGTGGCAATCGTAGAGTGCAGCTTCGCGACGAGGATGTTGCTACTCATCCCGTCCCTGAAGTATTAAGTTGCGCTGTTTCGGATGGATATACCGCCATCTGTCACCTGATACCAGATACAGAGGGAGGTACTGTTCTACTCAGCCGGTACCCCACGGCTAATAAACTACGTATAGTTTTACATAAGCAAGGGTTAAAACCATTAAATCTTCAGAGGTTCTTTTTACAACTTACGGGAGCATTAAGAAGAAATTTTGAAAATGCATGCATGAAACTTTTAGTAGTCATTCTAATGAAATTCAGTATAAGGGTTTTTAATTGAAAGTCGTAAAACATGTATAAAATATTTTTTAGATAATCATCCCTTCAGGGTGTATAAGAGGGGGGGGGGTATAAAAAAGTATGAATGATTGCTTGTGTATTATATGTACACAAGCGATCATTCATAAACAATATACTCAAAAATATACTACTTTTGAGTATTAATAAATACCCCAGGAAAACTAGAGTATTCACTTTTTGCAACAAATGTAACAAACAAATCAAGATATTAGTGACCTAAGACTTTTATTATGTGCAATACTAGCGGACCCAACAGAGGCTAACCTGTTTTAAATATACTTATAAGTTAAGTTAAGAAAAAAATATTACAACTATGTGATATAAACTATCCTATATCTTAAGTTGGATCAAACTTTACACAGTAAAACGTTGATTAAAATCGGTTCACTAGCATAGATGTCCATCCCGAACCAACACCGTATTACAGTTTTTTATATATATAAAGATATTAATGTACTTGTACGTTACTTGAATACGTAATATTACTTCTTTTATTTCATACACATAAACGAAACGGAACAATAACATATAATAAGAACAAAATATATAAAGACATAATTAAATGTAACAAGCAATAATAAATAATAACAAGATGTAATTAAATGTAACAAGATGTAATTAAATGCAACAAGATGTAATTTAATGTAACAAGATGTAATTTAATGTAACAAGATGTAATTTAATGTAACAAGATGTAATTTAATGTAACAAGATGTAATTAAATGTAACAAGATGTAATTTAATGTAACAAGATGTAATTTAATGTAA
>JACJUM010003317.1:9774461-9814811 GCA_020976665.1 Heortia vitessoides
GCTCTATACCCGGAATCGTATTAGCCGACTGAGGTACCAGTACCGACAGATGACGGTATATCCATCTGAAACACTGTAGCTCAAATGCATAGGGTGGGGATGGGCAGCAAACCCTCCGTCCATCCTACTTTGCTGAATTTCAAAGTTAAATTCACCCCTAACGATGGCCTAGGTAGGATAGGTCGAACCTCTAAAGGCGCCGTCGATCCCGCGAGCCTTGCGGGCGCGACCGTAGCTAAATGCGCGGTCGCGGCCGCGGGCTACGCAGGATAATTACGGTCCTCTCATTTATGAGAGGGCCCTGCCCTCTTTTTCCGGTGGCGCTGGAATTGACGTCTGAGAAGTCCAGCAATAGGTTCGTCCGAAAAAAACACAGGGCAGCAAACCCCTTCGCGAAGCAGTAGTGTATAGTAGTGTGCAGCGTACAGTTTGATGTAACTTGAAAAATATGATAGTTTATATCTCAATTTATTGTCTCAATAGTTTTTTCATAGTTCAAGACACCGCCTGTGGGATTTGCTTGTGTTTATATATTCATTTTCAATCACAATAACAATTGGAGAGTTTTTTTCCAATATTTCGTACAGGGCATTTACCAGCATAGTTATTAAGTCATATACTTGATGCGCACACAGACGATTTCGTCAATACTTAACAATAAGTACTAAATAAATGATAATGGACAGACAAACGTATTGCTTACTAGCGTTAATATTCATCTTCGGTAAATTCTACTAAAGTAATTGTTAGCAAGATAATACAAATCTTGATTTATAAATGCGAGTACAGAATGTGAAAGCATTACAATGCATTCATAAATATGTCTTAATATATCGAGTCAATTTTACATCAAAATTTATAGTCGCTTTTGAGGTCATACGTCATGTCAGATGACGCGCAAATATTATTGCAGACGTGCAATATTATATAACTGAATATTGTGAGTTGGCACCCTATATAAGTAAAGTACCTCCACCTGTACTAAATGTTGTAAGTGGTGGCTGAATCCGCAACCGACAGATGGCGGTATATCCATTTAAAACGGTGTAGATCAAATACAACGGGGCGGGATAGCAGGCGCATTCCTGACTGTCAATGGCTAATATTATGATGATAATGAATAAATAATAATTATAATAAACTATTTTTTCTTACCACAATTTTGCAATACAAATAGCTCCACAGAGTACTGCTTCTATTTCAGTTCATCAGGCCTACCATCCCATTTTGTATAATATAATAATACATTTCAATAAATATTTAACCTTGATAAACTAGGGAATTATCTGAATTATTAAAATATTTATTAAACTAACTCAATAAACTAATTACAAGTAAATTAATGCAAAGAGGAATGCTTTGATAATATATTCTGAGGTAAACTGGGAAACAAAAAGCATGCGTGCGTGTGTGTATTGTGTGTGTGTCAGTTTGCGTGTGTGTGAATGAGTGATAGAGATAGAAGATTATTTATTTTTACAATTGATTGCATTTCTGTCATAAAAAGTAGCACTTGGGAGGCGACGTCACTTTATTATTATTTTTATAAAATTTTCTACATTTACGTAAGTCAATGTCCGCAACCATCAGACAACTTTCAACTTACATTGATTTCCAGCGTTGGGTATCAACTTGTTTGACTCGTTAAATAACCAGTGGCTCTCGTAACCAAAAAAACCGTTTCGCAATAGCTGTTGGAAATCTTTCCACAGCACAAGCCTTATGGTTTCTTCTCGTGACTTTCAAGTTCGCATTATATGTCAATAACGTACATCGACGCATTATAACTAGCTTTGCAAAAAATTGTCTTACAGTCGAGACCTCAACTTCTTTGTATTAGGTTTGTAGAAGGGTACAACCTAGGCTTTCTCATCTTCACTTAAAGTAAAAGTCTTTGTGCTCTTTCTATTTCTATCATTATAATTTTCGTTAGTATCGTTTTAAAATCCGCAACATGGCGTAGCTGTTTGAAGATGTATGTTAAATTTCTAACTTTGTTTGAGGTTTCTTGAATGTGTTCATGGACGGTTCTCATCAATGATACCACCAAGGTATTTTATACTTCTCATTCTGTCTGTAGCTGTGCAGAAAGAGGACGAGGTCTTTGCTTAGGTACATTTGTGGGCGTATATATTGAAGTTATGTGAATAAGAAACATTTCGTTTGCCTATAGGAAAGTAAATGGATTTTTTTATCTATCATATCATCTCAAATTTGATTAAACTGTTCTTCTAAACCATTGAACTGTATTCCGAACAAACACCGTGACACGTAATTTTCATAAATTCCTAGCTGAATTGACTGACGTAAGTCTTAAATTGAGATGTAAACTTTCCTATCTCTCAATTTGTTCGAGTTCAGTAGAGACACAAATCAAAATATTCTTAGTTCAAGTATACCCATAACAAGCACATTCGAATCGTTAGAAATAATATATATCATCATATCATCATACCAGCCATCGAAAGTCTGCTGGACGTACGCCTCGCCAAGAAAGGAGGTATTTTGCCCATAATTGCCGCGCTGGGCAAGCGTGTTGCCAATCGTAGAGTGCAGCATTCGCGACGGAGATGCTGCTGCCCACCCCCGACCTGTGCATTTGAGCTGCAAAATTCCGTATGGATATAGCGCCATCTATCGGTTCTTGTACCATAGTCGCCTTTTACGACACCTGGTGCAGTGGGAGGTACTATTCTACTCGGCCGGTACTTCCCGGAAAATAACAAATAGAACAATTTTAATTCAAAAATATGAAGTACTGATTTGTAATATATTCCTAATACTAACTCTGACAACCCCTCGGGATCCTAGGAGTCATCTAACAATACAAATTAGGCCTTCTAGACTAGCCTACTGGGCCACACGAGCCGTTACGTTTTAATGCATGTTCATTACACGAGCCACCAGAACTTCGACAAACACTGTCACATGTATTTATTATAATTAAAGATTCAATTCAATTGAATGAAAATTGTCAAGAACTTTTAAATAAGACTGAGGGAGTTAGCTGAGATGATCTTTAAACGTACTCTCATATCTCCGCCTGCATTCTTGGTATTGTGAACCATTTTAGTAAATGCAGGTCAATTCTTCGTAAACTAAATAGGATGTGGACAATTTTACAATTGACTTTCAGTATTGTGGTGTTTGTTACACCGTCCTCCATCTATAATGGTCAAATGCGTATTGCAAGTTATAGTAAATAAGCTAATAAATAGTCTACATGAGGTAGATATCATACAAAGGTTGTCTGCTTTGGTGACTCACTCTCAACTATTTCTACCGCCAAATAGCAGTGTTCGCATTGCTGTGGTTGCTTCCAATTTAAAGGGTGATAGTGACATAGTATATTCAAGTCACAAGGTTGGCAACACACTTGTGATATTACGAGCGTTTATACAGCTACTTTGACGATTAGCATGCCAAAAATAAGCTACCTAATATTGTTTATACTCTAAGTAAAATTAACACACACACACACACAACCACTCGCACATTATTTTTGAAAATAATATACAGATTCCATGGCAATTTTATTAACTCCTGGTATAATACCCTTTGCCGTGAGGTACCGTCCGAGTAGAATAATACCTCGTTATCGCGAAAGCTGCGCTCTGCGATTGACACGCTTGCCCAGCGCGGCCATTATGGGCAAAAAACCTCCTTTCTTAGAGAGGCCTATGTCCAGCAATGGACTTCCTATGACTTGTATGTAATCATAATAAACAATAATATTTTTTTGTATTCCAGCGAATCTCAGCGTGCTATGCGTTGGCTTGGGACTGGCATGGCCGTCTCCAGTGCTCGTGAAGCTGAGGAACAGCACGGACTCGGTCCTGGACAGACCCATCACTGAAGAGGAGGGATCCTGGATTGTCTCCATCGGATTTCTGGTCGGCATCATAAGTAAGCAATAAATAGAAAATATATAATTAATTGCCACAACATCTCATACATTGACCTGACTCCATTGTAAGTCGCTTAAAGCATTTGTGTTACGGACGCCAGACAACATAGGAATCCCAAATATACTACTTTAAAACAACGTACATCAGAAATAGGGTTACAAAGTTAGAGAAGCAGCATCAGTAAATAAAGTACGGAGATAGCGTTTCAGGATACATTTGTTTGGGGATTGCTTAATATTCAACGGAAACTCGTTCGTATAACTCCACTGTTATAAAGCTGTCACTGTAAAAGAGTTTGTCAAAAAAACTAGAGTGATGAGAAGGAGTTAAGAGCGAGAGAGTATTAGAAGAACGGAGATTACGTTCGTGAGAGGAAGATAGGAATTGGAATCTGTCCTTTAAGTAAGTTGGTGCGTACGGATCAAAAAGTATTGAAAATAGTATGGTTAGAACTTGAATTTTGCGACGTTCTCGAATAGGAAGCCAGCCGAGAAGAGAACGGCAATGGGAAATATGATCGTATTTACGCAAACCGAAAATGAAACGAAGACAGTTGTTTAATAGACGATCCAATATATTACGGAGTTCTTGAGAGATATTAGTGGAGCACACGTCACCATAGTCAATTATGGGTAAAACCAAGGATTTAATAAGAAGAGTTTCGGTTTTAGTAGGAAGAAAATGTTTTAATCGATAGAGAGCACGAAGCGTTCCAGTAACCTTACTGCTGATTTCATAAACATGTGTATCCCAGGTTAAGGAAGAGTCGATGAATAGGCCAAGATTCTTAACGCATGTGCTGTAGGTATCTACCAAGTTATTAAAAATAATTACAGGTACATTTTTTGAACTGAATAATTGCCGTTTTCTGCCCAAGATAATGGCTTGAGTCTTGGACGGGACACCAAACTTTTGTGACCAGTTTGTGATGTTGGTCAAATCAGCATTAATCCGAGCAATGGCATTATCCACGTCATTGTACTCTCCCTGAGTGTATAGTTGCAGGTCATCAGTATATAGATGGTAAGAGCAGCCAATAGATTTGGTGACAAGGTTTATGAAAAGGGAAAATAATAACGGAGAGAGAATGCCACCTTGCGGCACACCAGCATCATCTGTCACCCACTGGGACAAATCATCACCCAGGCGCACCGCTTGCTGGCGTTCTCAAAGGTAGGATGCGAACCATTTCCGAACCGAATCAGAGACCCCGACGTAAGAGAGAATAGAGAGGAGAACTTCGTGATTGATAGAGTTGAAGGCGTTGGAGAAATCAATCAGAATTAAGACCGTAAGGCGGGAGTATTCCATTCCAACTCTTACACCATCCAGGATATTTAGTAGAGCTGTTGTAGTGCTATGTCCTGTACGAAAACCGGATTGAAAGGGACTTAAAAGGGCGTTTTGTAAGACATGACTAGAGAGCTGTTTATGTACAGCTGCCTCGATAATTTTAGAGAGATATGACAAAATAGAGATGGGACAAAATTGATGGGAAGAAGGAGGATTAGGTGTTTTAGGATAACATAGGCTTTGCGCCATATACTGGGAAAGGAGCCATGTTGTAGGGAGAAATTTGATAATGTGAGTCAATGGTGGTACAAGAAAATTAAGTAAGAGAAAGACCATGCGGCGACTTACATCATCAATTGCCAACAACATTGGATTTGAGAACTGAAATAGTTTTAAAAGTCTCATCTAAGGTTACAAGAGAAAAATTTAATACATTATCTGACGGACGTGACAAGGAAGTGATTAAAGTTATAGTTAACAATTTTACAACGGGATCTAGTGTGGTAGTTAAAGAGAAGTGTTTATTAAGCTCGTTAGAGGAAATAACAGAGTTAGAATCGGGAGGGTTTAAAGACTTCCCGAGACCCTAAGAATGCAAAAACTTCCATACGTTTGCCGAAGATGATGATTGAACATTGTCGTGAATAAATCTACGTTTGGCTGATCTTACCAGTTGATTACAGCGATTTCGAAGTCTTTTGTATGTATCTAAATTAAAATCAGACCGGACTTTTTTAAACTTACTAAATGCACTGTCTCTTTGTGCTATGACTTTACGAATATCACTAGAAATCCAGGAAGTAGGTGGACGTTTAAGTCTAATCGGACGAATAGGAGCGTTTGTCAAAAAGTTGTAAGACAGAAGAGTTAAGAATGTTAACTTTGTCATCATTGGTAGACGCTTCCATTAATGGTGTCCAATCAAGTTCCGCAGCATCCTGTTTTAGTTTTTCAATATCCGGTTTTCCAAAACTTCGAAGATATTTTATTCTAGGCTTGACCCTAGGTGGCTTTAACTTGTAGCTCAGGAATAGAAGGTCATGTTTAGAGAAACCAGGAGCTGGCAATTGGCCATGCTTAATTACCAAGTCAGGAGATGCGGTAATCATTAGGTCTATGAGGGAGTCAAAAGCGTTCAAATTGTGGTAAATTGGATTTGATGGTAGAAGACTCTTCTCTTCTCTTCAGTAGATAGAATGATGAATTGGAGTTTTGAAGATCGAGCTGAAAATAGCATAGCAAGAAGTATATTTGTATTAAAGTCGCCCATGATTATATGGTGTGCGTGCTCACTTGAGATTGATTCAAGGACAGACTCAAGAGTGGAGAAGTAGTCTTTTGAAGGTGGACAGTATACAACCCCAACAATAACCTTAGCTGACAGTACTGATACTTCCACAAATATATATTTCACAGAATATGTGTATAGAGATGGAGACATACATATGACTTTATAACTAATATCATTGCGCAGGTATATAGCTACCCCACCACCTTTTCCAGTGCGATCATTTCATATAAGAATATATCTAGAAAGGCTATAAGAAATAGAAGGGAGAACTGGCTTAAGCCAACTTTCAGAAATAAGTAAGGCGTGGACAACATCAGAGCTAAAGTTTGTGAGAAGTTCCGTGTAGTACTGAGAAATGCTTTGAGCATTAATGTGACAAATATTGAATCCGTTTATAGAGCTTGGAAGTACCGACTTAAGGCAATCACGAAGTAATACGTGGGAGTCAAGTGAGTCATCAAATGAATCGGATGAACTGCTAACATTTGTTGAAATAAGTGAAACGTCATCTGACATCGATTATATATGAAGATGTACTAAATAATTAAAATAATGTGTTGATAAAAATAATAATTTTAATAATAATAATAATAAAAGTAATAACAATTGATAAAGCAATAAATTACAGAACAAACAATAGAATACTATAAGCTTAGAATTGCACAGTCTGCTTGGTGACTGTTAGAACTAAGAACTGATATAGATGCACATAAAACATTAAACATTGAACCCGAAAGCGAGTCTGCACATCTGAAGTTCTCAACACGCAATTAACGATACGATACGGACTGATAGACAAACAACAAAACAAATCGATCCTATAGATAAGTTAGAATTTTGTTTGTTTTTAAACAAGGCACCCTAAAAGCAATATAATTGTGAAAATCGAGGAGGGAGACAACTTTTTGTGACGGACAGATGGACAGACCGAAATTAAAAGATTTCCTTGTTGATCACTATGGGCCCCTAATAAATGGGTTGAGTAGTACTTACCTTTCCAATCTAAATCACTCACAGTATCTTGTCTCTGAAAAAATGAAGAAATTTTGGGCACTTTATAACCTCGTCCCTTTTCTGTTTCATTTTTCTTTTCTCAGCGCCGCTGGGATAATCTCATTTCCTTTCACTCATTTCTTTCACAAACCGCTACTAATACTGCTAAACCAGAAGAACAATATTGTTTGAACTGAATTACAATGTAATGCACATTTATATAAAGCGCGTAAATAAACAGTGCACTGCACTCCGTGGTTTAACATCCAATGCAAAATAAAACAACGTACACGTACATCGTGATATCGATGAAGGATTCCCGGAGATTCCCCGCTGAGTTGAAGATGAAGTAAGTAAAACGGGGAAGTCTCGCAGCCCGCCATAACGATGTAGTGTTGCTAACTTTTGAACGCACGCTTAAGGCGGGAAAAAAAGAAATTGCTTTATAGAATTTTGTCATATGTAATATATAATAAATTAGAAAGTTTTTATTCTTTTTCCTTACATACTTTGGGGGCCCCCGTGGCCTGTTGGCCCCGTATAATTGATACCGCGGTAGCTACGCCCCTGTTTAACACCCAGTCACAGAACAAACACATATATCATCATATATATATTTGCTCTTAATGGGGATCGAATCCACCACCTTTGGCGCAAAAGATAAGATCGCAACCGACGACGCTATCGCGACCGTCAAAATTATAAATTGTCTTATCAACCATTTTGACGCTCTTCCGTGAGTCAATACAATATCATGACTTAACAGTAGGTTTTGATTCCAGCTTCCATCATCCCAGCATTATTACTGGACCGGATAGGTCGCAAACGATGCCTGATGCTGGGTGCGATGCCGAAGATCGCTGTCTTCCTTCTGTTCACCTTCGCCACAGATGTCTGGATGCTACTGCTTGGCCGAGCTCTGAGCGGTGCTGCAGACGGCTTCATCTTCACAGTTGTTCCTATATATGCTTCCGAAATTGCTAGTGTAAGTAAAATACGTTATACTCTACTTTTAATTCATCATCGTGATATAACCCATTGGATGTCCACTGTTGGACATAGGTCTTCCCAAGAAAGGGAAAATTTAGCCTATAATTTCATTACTGGGCAGTTGTGGCGGAACGCAGAATGCAGCTCCATGATGGGAATGCTGCAGCCCAACCTCGTACTGTGCACTCGAGCTAGCTCTGTTTCGGATGGATATACCGCCATCTGTCAGTTCTGGTACCACAGAAATTACTGGGCAATGTGACATAATATCTTCAAGTCACAAGGTTGGCAACGCGCTAGTGATATCCTTGTTATATACAAGGGTCTATAGGCTGCGGAGACGCTTACTATCACGTGGACTGCATGCTTGTTTGTAGACTTAATGCATATGTTCAATCGTTTATCATTGAAATGTTTCTTGACATTTCAGAAAGATGTCCGCGGCTCATTGGGGACCATACTGCAGATTCTATGCTCGCTGGGCGTAGTCACGATGCTGTGTATGGGCCCATACGTCTCATACATCACCTTGAATGGGATCGTCACGTGCATAGTTGTGATCTTCTTCACTCCACTACTCTTCTTACCCGAAAGCCCTTATTTCTTGTACACTAAAGGTAAATATCTAAAATCAGACTAAACCATTTTTGTATTATATCATTATTATAACCTTCAGCTGCAGGACGTCTATTGAAAGACATCATCATCATAGCGGTTGTTAAACATCCACTGATGGACATTGGCCTTCCCACGCCTATAATGGCTACGCTTGACAAGCGCAGAGTGCAGAGTGCAGCATCGCGACGTGAATGCTGCCGATAAGCCCCGCCCTGTTGTATTTGAACTACTCTGTTTCGGGTGGATACTCCGCCATCTGTCGGTTCCAGGTCCTCAGTCGCCTTATACGACACCTGGTATAGGGGGAGGTACTCTATCCCACGGGCAGCCTGTCATAGATTACATAAAAAATAATATAGAGTTCACACAACATCTCATGCAATAATCAGATTCCTAGCATGTCCATATCTATCCTTTGTATGTCAGTACTCCTGTATTGCACACCAAGGCTGTGGATTCGTTTCCCACCCAGGACAAATGTGTATATGATGAACATTTGTATTTGTTCTGTGTCTGAGTGTTATTTATATGTATTTAAGTACTACATTTGTGATTCCTCTGTTGTTTAATATCCGTAACACGTGTGTTTTAAGCTACTTATCTCGGAGTCAGGTCAATGTATGATATGTCATGTGAATTTATTTCTTCATAATTAATTTCAGGTCGTACAGATGACTCTGTAAAAATACTCACGTCACTTCGCGGTTCCGAAGCACTGGCCACTGAAGAGATAAAGGAATACGCACTCAGCAAAATCGAAGTGAAGATAAACAAGTCCGAACTGTTCAAGAAGAAGACATTTTTGAAGGCATTCGGGATAGTTCTTGTCATGGGGATAGGGACCCAGATGGTGGGGTTTAATGCGGTGACGTTTTATTTGCAATCCGTATTGGAGTCGACGCAGACGAGCGTCAAGCCGGAGACCGCGTCGGTGGTCATTGGGTTTATCCAGTTGATTGCGAGTTTCTGCACTACTTTGGTGACCGACCGGTTTGGGAGGAAACCCATTCTAGCGGTGACTCTAGTTGGAATGACTTTGGGAATGGTAGGTCTTTTCCATTGATATACTTATATAGATATATTTCACTTTCCCGTGCTCCGATGGTGCAGTTGATATTGATCCTATCTTATGCTGATGCTGATGCTGATGTCTGTTCTCCTTAGTGTTCTTCTGGGTGTTAAATATATGTATTAAGGTATTATTTGCGTTTGTTGGTAAAACACTATGAGTTCTGTCATCTTTAGATTGACAGAGAAATTGTTTGTGGTGCACCACCATTCTACTCTTGCGAGTGTAAACGGAGTGTCAATGTCACATGCCGCACTCATATTTACGCCATTAGTGAGGATCACAATGTCATCCGCATAGCCTATGGTGTAGTAGTGGTCGTTTAACATGGTGATTAGGTAGTTTAAAGTGGGGATAGCACTCCTTGGGGGCAGCCTTTAACCACAAGAGCTAGACTTCCTTCTTCTTTTTGTAGTCTTATGACTCTTTCACTAAGCAGATTGTTAATCCGGCAGAGGTACCGGCAGAGTAGAGTAGGTTCCATGAGGTAGACCTCATACAAAAGTCATCATTGGTACCTCAATCTAATCTATTTCTACCGCCAATTAGCAGTGTTCGCATTGCTGTGTTCCGGTTTGAAGGGTGAGAGATAGTTTTTGTCAAGATATTATGTCATATTACCAACTGCAGGTAATATGACATAATATCTTGAAGTCACAAGATTGCAAACGCGCGAGTGATATCCTTGTGATATGAGGGTGTTTAGGTTGAGATGTTTGTTGTATAAAAAGAAAAGCTTTGCTTTTCCGGGTGGGAATTAGTCGTTCCTATTATGATTTTTTTTATTGTACTTGTTTCTTTACAGGTTGGTCTCGGAACATTTTTCAAAGTGAAAGAAAACGCCCACGAAGTGGCGGGCTTCATGAATTATCTGCCGCTAATATCTTTGATATTAGTTGTCTTCTGCTATAGTGCAGGTATTATGCATAACCACATAACTATACTAATATTATAAAACTGTAGTTTGCTTTTTTGTTTGTTTAAATGCGCTAACCTAACCTCACCTGTGGTTCACAGGCTCGATTTGAAAAATTATTTCAGTGTTGTATAGTCCAATTACCAAGCAAGACTTTATATAGATTATGTAACATGGTGAAACCTCGCGTACTGCTTATATATATATATATATATAAGTTGAAATTAATGTAGAGAAGAAGTAGATAAAACTATTTTCTTTATAAAATATACACCAAACACTCATTACATTAATATAAATAAACATGACACACATTACTGCTTGAATGACAGAAATAATATTATAAATTGTTTATAGGCTTTAGTGGTTATTCTCTTAGGTCTTATTAAAAATGAAATAAAGTCGAGATCAAATTTATATTATATATAAATTTGTAAAAAAGAAATATTTCATACTTGTGCAGCTATATTAAGAAGGAGAATGGACTTACAAATATAATATTAAAAATATCGTGCGGATTTATTGATAGCATTTTTTGTATCTTTTCAGGTCTAGGCTCAGTCAATTGGCCACTGCAAGCAGAATTGTTTGACAGCCCGTCCAGAGCCGTCGGGTTGTCCACTTCATCTCTCCTGTCTCTCGTCTTCATTTTCATCACCACTAAGTACTTCCCGTCCGTGACATTAGCCATAGGACCTCCGGCGACCTACTGGCTTTTTAGTGTGAACTGCGTGCTTTTATGTTTGTTTGTCATATTTTGTGTACCAGAAACAAAGGGGAAGTCCTTTGCTGAAATCCAAGTGGCTTTAGGCGCGGATAGCATAGATGATAATATTGAGAAAGCGTAATTAATGCCTCTTTGTTTGTCCTCTACGACACAAAGCGGAAGTTGCTGTTACTTCTATGAAGTCAATAGATTACTTTGGTATCCGCTAGATGGAGTTGTAGTTTTGACATTGCCATTTTCAAGAAGCTTGCGTTTAAACTATAAATAACAAACGATAGACAATTAATTATCTGACGCATTTCAATGACAAAATTTCGAAATAAATTATTACTATTTTTTTTATCATATCAGGCATTGAAAGTCGATAAAAAGGAGGTTTTTCCCCATAAATGCCGCGCTGGGCAAGCGTGCTGGCAATCTCAGAGCGCAGCTTTCGAGATGGGGATACTGCTGCACATTCCCACCCTATGCATTTGAGCTACACTGTCTCGGATGCATATACCGCCATCTGTCGGTTCTGGTACCTTAGTCGCCTCTTACGACACCTGGTGCAGTGGGAGGTACTACTCTTCTCTGCCGGTACTTCAAGGCAATTGTTAAATAATTTACATTTAGACAGAAACGAAACGAGGTAATTCCTATTTTTTAATAATTCAACAAACATAATACAGAATACATATCTACATGATTTTTTACATATTTTTTTTATAAAATACTAGTGGTCCAGAAAAATAGTCCTAGACTGCAGCGCCATATGCCGGCTGATTTTTTAATCTAAACTATCTAAGGCATACACATAAATCGTTGAAATCGGTCCAGTCGTGCAGTAGGAGTAGAATTATTTATATAAAATTATAAAAGTATAGAATTTCTTAAACGAAGTCTTCGCCGACGACTTTTATAAGTCGTCGGCGAAGACTTCGTCTAGGCTTAAGATATGGTTTGGTTTTTATTTATATATCATGGGATATTTTTAAGCATATTTTGTTGATTTATTGCAATCTTGTAGTACATTAAAGATCTTAAACCATAACTTTCCTTAACAAGATTCCAATTAACGCACCGCATATAAAAATCGATTGTCTGTAAAGTCGGTTTACTGTCGATAGTTGAACGTGACAACGTCATAAGAAAATACTGATGGAATGGTTGCATTTTTCAAAATAACGTTTTAATTTTATTTATGAAAATTTATTATTGTATAGCAGTTGTCCGCGCGGGCGTATCGCTAACTCGAGTACGAGAGAGACAGATGTCGAACGCTGCCGAACGCGGGGCCGATTGTGCCTCTTTGTCGCTCGTCCCACGCTCTCGCTTGCACTTCAAGCCTTAAACGGAACGCCTCAGAGCGAGGTAACGCCGCATGTGTCATGTTTTTTCGTGCGTGCAGCCGACTCCATCGAATTATAAGACGTTGCCACGTCAATAATATATTTATCACAAACTAGGCAATTTTAACTAATAGACAATAACAATATACTACATTTTATTATGGCAAATTTTAAAGACAAGATGTGATACTCAAAGTATTGTTTATTTGTTTACAATAAATTCAAAAGGCTGTGTATTTAGACTTAAATTAATATTATTATAACTTAAAACACGTTTTTCTACACATTAAAAATAAATTTTACAATAAATGTCTCAGAAGATTCATGCTTTTATTTACCCTTCAAAACTTGCTGGATATCTTCAAAGCTCCTGTTCTTTGTCTCCGGAACGAAGATCCATACAAAAAGGCAGAACAGGAGACATAAACCACTAAACATCCCGTATGTGCCGACCGAGCCCAAGTTGTCGAGGAGGACATGATAGCCCTTTGTGATGACGAAGGCGGTGGATGCAATTGCGATGTTACCAGCACATGAACCAATAGTCCGAGCTCGATCCTTGAACAGTTCAGGTACGATCACAAAGAAGAGTGATCCAAATCCTGTTGACAGGAAAAAAGTTTATTGTTAACTTAAAGATTGTTTCGTGTTCCTAGGTGACAGACACGAGAGATCTCTCAGGTCTTAAGAGAAACTTTTACACAAGCATTGAATGTACAAGCATTTTATGCTTGTATACTCCACGTTTTTCAGTAAGTGCTCCACGACCCAGACCGTTCGTTTTAATGCAATTCTTCTTTATATTGACTACATGCCGATCCTGCCAACTGAAATAGTTCTTGAAAAAGCATTACCTTTAATTCTAGTTATGTTTAATTCCTTTACATATAATCTATTTATTTATTTATACCTCTTACGACCTTTCACTTTAATTCACTCTATTTTTAAATCCCACAACATCTCATACATTGACTTGATTTCGTGATAAGTCGCTTAAAGTACCTCTGTTACGGACATCAGACAATAGAGGAATCACAAATATATACTACCTATTTAAATGAATATATTTAACACCCAGATATAGAACAAAGGTTGTGGCCGTCCTATATTTAAATTAGCTGACCCGACAGACATTGCTGTCTTAAATTGAGATATAAACTATCCTGTCTATACTGTAGTATACTGAAAAAAGGGATTTGGTTCAGTAGTATACCGCCATCTGTCTGTCCCGGTATCTTAGTCGCCACTTACGATACCTGCTACAAGAGGGGGGTACTATTCTACTCCACCGATACCCCACGGCCAACTACTATACTATGCATGTAGCTATCAATATCCGTTGCAGAGTTTTAAAGATCTTAGCATACATACGGACTAGTTGTGCCCGCGACTTCGTCCGCATGGAATAGTTTTTTTTTTGATACCATGACTCTTTACCTTAACTTATATAAACTTTAAATATCATGTTTATTTATAAGTTAAAAATAAGTTTCAAGTTTCTAGCTCCAAAAATAGCGATACTTCCATACAACTTTTCATCCCCCTTTCGACCCCTCACAACCCTTTTTTCGAATTAAAAAATAGCCTATGTCCTTTCTTAGGGTCTTAAAATTGTCTGTGCCAAATTTCATCAAAATTGGTTTAGAGGTTTAAGCGGGAAAGCGTAACAGACAGACAGACAGAGTTATTTCGCATTTATAATATTAGTAGAGATAGTGAGTATATGGAACATATACCTTAGCTGACGAGTAGTTATCGTCATTATTAGACATTGGATTATATGTATAAATAAAACCTCTTCAATTTTATTGCTTTCTTAAAGAGTAATAAGATATATTTAAAATAAATTAAGTTTTAAAACGTCAATATATCTGAAGTGATGACACTAAATATTGTTTCTTTTGTTATTACAGGTGGAAGAATATTTCGTTATGGTTAAGCGTAATTTATGAAAAGTAAATACTTTTGCGAATAAAACTTTTATAACTACTACTTATATACTTCCAATTGTTGGATATGCCGTCATTATATGCATGTAATATTTTTTAATTTAAGAATCTTTAAATGAAAATGTTGGGAATAGCAGAAGACGAAACGAGTAGAATAAAAGCTGTTGAAATGAGAGCACTTCGAAGTATGTATGGCGTGAGTTTGAGAGTTAGATTAAAGAACAGTGTGATAAGAGATAAAAATAAGAGATCAATGTGGTGTAAAAGATGATGTTGTGACAACAATAGAGAAAGGAATGTTGAGATGGTTTGGACATGTAGAAAGAATGGATTAAAGTAGAATAACTGTACGGATATAAAGAGAGGAAGTGAATGGTAGAGTTGGTATAGGACGACCTAGGCGAACATACCAGGTAGAAGTAAACAAGGTATTAAAGAAGTTGCGTGCCCCACGGCCACGACCGCGCGTTTAGCTAGGCTTGCGGAATCTGAGCAGGATCGACGGCGATGCCCGAGGGCGCCTCTAAAGACTCGACCTCGGCTCGAGCGGCCGTCGTTGGGGGTGAATTTAAATTGAATCCAGCAAAAGAAGACGGACAGAGGGAAGCTGTTGCCAATTTATATGTATATAAATATATTATAGCTGCTATATTACCTCTGTTAATAAATGTATCACGTAATTTGCACTATATATTACCTGCACTATATCCAATATTAATTAGGACCACAGACGCCAAGGGCAACCAACTGAAAAATTCTTGCAACGCCTCGCTTTGTGAGTTAATTAACTCATGATTTTTGAACCAAAATAATACACTGAGCCCCAACTGCAAAAAAATAATCTCATTGAATATAACAAACTTGTTAATTATACTAAACTGATTAATTAGTTTTCAGCTTCTTTTATATATTTTTTTTTATCAGACCAAGTCGAAAGAACAAGATTAGGTCCGCGTGATAGTAAGCGTCACCGCAGCCTATAGTCGTTCATCATCACAAGGGTATGTACATAGGAAAGAAAGATATTTTTTTCTTTTCGTAGCGGCAATCGCAGAGCGTAGCTTCACAACGGAAATGCTGCAGCCAATCCCCGACCTGTTGCATTTGAGCTACACTATTTCGGACGGATATACCGCCATCCGTCGGTTCCGAAACCTCAGTCTTTATGCTATTTGTACCTCACGGCTTACTGTGGAGAAATTACAACGTAGATATAAGTAGACACCAACTCACCATTCCGAGGGAAATTAGTAATGTTGTGACAATTAAAACTGGTTTTCTTCCACATTTGTCCGTTAATAGAATCGGACATGACACACTTAAAAACTGCACGAAGCCAATTATGAGCGACATAGTTCTATCACTTAAACAGGCGTCAGTGGATTCAAATATGGTCTGCATGTAATGTGAAACCAAGTTAAAACCAGTCAGTTGCCCAAGGACACCAAAAACAAAGACCATAATCAGGGCCGTGATAAATGTTTTGTCTTTAACAAAATGTTCCTTCTTTTGTGCTTCCATATTATGTGCGTACGTTTCCATTTCTTGACTTACTTCTAGATCTGACTCTCTGATTGAAAATAACACCTTAGCAGATGCTTCGTGTTTACCTGAAAATACGGCCAAGGTATATATATATTTACTGGTGGCTCGTGTAACGCACCTGCAGTACTTAGTTTCAAGACTCGCCCGGTGCTGACGGACGAGTTTAAAGCAGGCTACTCGATGACCCGTTTTTTCAAATGACCCTAATGACCTATTAAGTCATTAGGGTCATTGATCATTTTATCAATGTAGTTGTAAATAAAATTCAATGTAAATCAAAGTAGTCATTTGATTTGATCAGTTGTAGTTTTATCTATGTGTATAGAGAAAAAAGTGTGAATGCTGTCTTATACCTTTTAGAGCCAACGATTGCAATTTCTAGCACGCTTGCCCAGCGTGGCCATTATGGACATAATTCTCCCTTTTTTGGGCAGGTCTATGTCCAGCAGTGGGATTCCAATAGTTGATATGGTGATAATGATGATAAATACTTATATTATCAGCAGTCGCGGCTCCTGGCGTGATCGTACCCTATTTAAACACCTGTTTACTCTGAGTATTACCGATAACCCATTACGCGGAGCCTGCGTAAGGACCGAAGGCAGTTAGTCATATCTTCATGGACCCTCCGGAGCTGACAGCGTATAGGGCAAGATGCATCTTATCTCCGGGTCACTCCAGGAAGCAATCGGCATTGCGGTTGACGCACCACTTTGCTGCGCGTCCTAGAGGAGTTGGTCTGGCAAGTAAGGGACTGAGAGTCCGGAAGAATACAATATGCCGTAAGAGTCGTCTTGTGGTGGAAACCTTAAGCTTAAACCTTAAGCTCATATTATTTCTGAAGAGAAGTGAAACAAATTTTGTTTTACCTTTTGAGTATAAAAAATATGGTGTTTCCGGAATGAAAAATAACGGAATCCAATTTAAAATTCCGACCGCAGTAAATATTAAATGCAGTGTTCTATACTGCAGGTAGGGTCCGAGAATATACATAAACACCACACCCAAACTTAAGAATAATTGAAGCAAAGAGCACAGGGCGCCACGTCTTCTTTTCTGAAAAATAATGATAAAAATATATATTCACACAACATCTCATACTAATCCAAGTCTGAGATAAGTTGCACTTGTGTTACGAACATCAGACAAGAGATGATAAGAGTATATTATTTAAAATACATATTTAACAGAAACATAGAACAAACACAAATACACGTCGCTAAAATATTTGTCTTAGATGGGAATCAAATCTAAGACCATTGCACTGGATAGGGTTACTATCATCTGCGCCATCGGGCCCGACTTAACTAAATATGCAAGCATTTTTAAGATATAAAATTATAAGTATTTGTTTTTAATATATACATAACGATATTTACGAAAAAAATCTAAATGATGAGTAGAAGTTTACTGCAGTTCTTTCACATTGATTCAATAGAACAATTTCAAATATATGTCTAGGAACTAAACACAGCAACATTGAAGGTGAACACATTATCATCATCATCATATCAGCCATTGGAAGTCCACTGCACATAGGCCTCGCCTAGAAAGGGGGAATTTGGCCAATAATTGCCTGGGCGAACGTGTTGGTAATCGCTGAGCGCAGCTTTCGCGACGGAGACGCTGCTGCCCATCCCCCATTACCCCCCCCCCCCCCCCTCTGTCGATTCTGGTACCTTAGTCGCTACTCACGACATCTGGTACAGGGGGAGGTACTCTTCTACTCTGCCGGTACTACACGACTTTCTTTTAAAAAGGTTATATTTTCCATTAATATAATAACAATAATGCATGATATTGATGAGATTTTGCTCCCTGTTGACAAAAAAGAAATCGACGTGGTCCCTGGCAAGGTTGGCAGCTACTGTTATAGCAATTAAAATGTCGGTTTTCGGACAAATTAAATTAAAGAGAAACTTCATGTGACCGAAATGTCAAATTAAGGAATCAGTTATAATAAATTTACAAAAAAATTAGGGAGATCTTGGGCGCCCTATGCGCCGTCGGTTGTGGGTGCGACACTCAACGAAACATTATAGACAAATGTTTGTGTCTGTTTTTTTCTGTCTGAGTATTTAATATGTATTTTAGTATTATATTTGTAATTCCTCTGTTGTCTGTGACGCAAGTGTTTTATTCCATCTGTCTCAGGGTCAGGTCAATAGAAATTCATAATTATCACCTTTTTCTACTAATGTTTGTTAACAACTTTATATGCACATACATACTTACATTAACAATTTCTGCTAAATAAACAGGCGCGATCACAAATGGTGGTCCACAGGAAACGCCCACAAATGCTCTGGCCAGCATAAGCATCCAGAACTCGCTTCCGAACAGCAGAAACAGATTTGAGATCAAGTTGAATAAACATCCGAGGTACAAGCACGGTTTCCTTCCAATACAATCGGATAAAATTGTAAATATTACCACAACTGTAACAAAATGATATGAGTTGTAGAATTATTTCAATCTGTACACAAAAAAGAATAAGCTGACTGAACTGTAAAGGTTAGGAACTTGATTTTTTTTATTTTGTAATGTAAGGGAGCACTAATAAAAGGTTTTTAAAAATCCACTCCCACGCATGAGGAATAAAACGGGGGTGAATATTTGGTATGAAACATTGCTATTTTTGAATTATATAAACGAAATTCAGTGTAAAGCTTCTTAATTTAAATTTATGAAACACGCGTAAAATATATTTTCGATGATCATCCCTTAAGGGGGTAAAAGAGGGGTGTAAATTTAGTATGAAAGTTTTACAATTTATCGAAGGTAACACATTATGTACAAATGCGTAAGTACTCAATGATAGGCTGAGGCGAGCGCACCACAAAATAATAAAAAAAATTGTATTATAATAAATAAAAAAATTAGTATAATAATAACACTTTTGACAGCTTTTGTCAAATAACTAGAACAAACAACGTTTAGTCAGTTTAAAGTTTCCCTTTTTGTCATCATCATTATTGTATCTGAGCATCATTAAGCCGAATTACATTAGTATGTCACAAGATTTTGTGTTTCTTACCTTACTAATATTATAAATGTGAAAGTAAAGTCTTCCAGTCTGTTAAGCTTTCCCACTTAAACCTCTCAACCGATTTTGATGAAATTTGGCACAGACAATCTTTAGACCCTGAGAAAGGACGTAGCCTATTTTTAATTCGAAATAAGGGTTGTAAGGGGTCGGAAAGGGGGATGAAAAGTTGAGTGGAAGTATAGCTATTTTTAGAGCTAGAAACTTGAAACTTATTTTTCAGGCCATTCATTCGGTAAAAATAAACATGACATTTAGAGTTTATATAAGTAAGGTAAAGAGGTATGGTACCCAAAAAAACTATTCCACGCGGACGAAGTCGCGGGCACAGCTAGTTTATAATAATTTAGACAAATAAACAGATACAAGCAAGACGCATGGTTTGTAATGTTTTTAAATTATTAATTATTATTAATTTATTAATTAATTAGCTATTTATTTATTAAAAACTAGCTAACCCGACAGACGTTGTCTTTTCTTAACTATATTTACATGTCTATAAAAAAACATATTGCGACTAAAGTTGAGATATAAACTATCATATTTATCAAATTGTAAACTGTAAACAGTAAGCAAAACATTATTAAAAATTGGTTCAGTAGTTTAAAAGTTCATCCCGGACAAACACCGTGACATGAAATTATTATATATTTGTTTTATCCTGCTAATATTAGAAATGCAAAAGTTTGAAACAATGTAAAAAAACTACGTTATTGATTTTGATGAAACTTTATATAATTTATATAATATAAGAATAACACATAGGCTATTATTTTAAAGATTTGTCAAAATAAAACGATAAGGCGCTTAATTTAAAGACGTATTTTTTAAAAATTCATATGAAAGACACTATGTGCTTAAAAATTAAACACCTGTCGGTTCTGGTACCTTAGTCACCTCTTACGACACCTCACGGCGCAGTTTCTCGGTCTATTCGAGGTAAATTCCGAAATGGCTGGATCTATTTTATCAGAAATTTAACTAGCCGATAGTTATGTCTTACTACTAGGCTACTTTTATTTATAATTATTGGCATGGGAACATGGAGAGTCCATGAAGACATGGCAAATAGTAGAGTCTTGATTTAAACACGCGAAATGAAATAACATAAAAATTTTAGTTATTCATTGGATATGACTCTACTGGCACTCAAAACATCCAGATATATTGAGTTACTAGGCCATAACTATACGAATAAAATCGAATACCCAACAAAAACATAGTTCGACATTGCTCACTTCGTAAACAAACTGACACCATTCTTTGTGGTAACGACTATTTCACACTATTCAAATTTGCTTTAATCTATTTTAGAAATATTAAGTTTTAAACCTTTTTTTGTCCCTATTTGTCCATTTATGATTGCTGTTGGTGCGTAGTCGCTATATAACTTTATGATTTACATTCACACAACATCTCATATATTGATCGGACTCCGTGGTAAGTCAACAGAGATTTCACATTTATAATACTTAAATACATATTTTTAACACTTACGAGAAACACAAATGTCATCATATAAATAAATGTGCTGTATAGTGATCCAACCCACGACCCCTGGCGATTAAGATAGGATAGCTACCATCCGGGCCATTAACGAACTCCATATTCATGTTTCATTTTTGTGATTACTTTATTGTCTGACGTCCATGACACAAGTGCTTTAAGTGACATATCGGAGTCAGGTCAATCGGGTAAAACATCTGATATCGATGCAAACTTGAGGTAGACCTCATACAAAAGTCTACATTGGTACCTTACACTCACCTATTTCTACCGCAAACGTATACCGGTGTGAAGGGTAAGAGGCAGTTAAATTACTGGGCAATGTGACATAAATGTTCAGTTCACAGAATAGGCGACTCGCTAGTGATATCCTTGTGATGACACTTCCGCCCACAAGCTGCGGTTACGTTTACCATCAATTTGTATTTATAAATAAATATAACTTTCAAAGTTTATATAAGTAAAAGTAAAACACGCGGACGAAGTCGCGGGTACAGCTATATATATATATAGTAGTTGTATTATTTAAATATATAAGTGTGTATAGTAAACAGCTGTGCAGCTGGACTAATTACCACGGTAGATTATATATAGTACATATGTACACATACCTTAGTTATGTTCTAAAGTGTGACTAAGAAACTTGTTTATACATTATCGACACGAAAAAGGAAACTACGTGGGTAAAACCACAGGACGCTGCTAGTTGACAATAAGCTTCTAGAACCTTACTTGGCATATCATATTACTAACATACATACATCACGCCTGTGTCCTATCGAGGTAGGCAGAGACTATGGATCTCCACTTGTTACAACCTTGGCATACCTCTCTCGCTTCCCTTACTCGCATAAGTCCTTTCATACACGCTTTTATTCTTGACACTTCTGAACTGACCCTTCTTTAATATCTACCTATACTCAGTTAAGATATTATATGAGTACTTACAAATAGGTGCTAAAATGAACACCACTGACACGAGCCATGTACCTTCATCTGCAGTGACAGGTCTGGACATCATACTATCGTTACCCCTCAGCTTCACCAACACAGGGGACGACCAGCCAAAAGCCATACCTGTGTTCATCGCAAATGCCGCGACTGTGAACAAAACAATATGTTATAATCAGGGACTTTGATCGTAGGTGCGCTTATCGTCCACTGCTGGACATAGGACACCCGCTACTGGCCATAAGACGTCTACTGCTGCATGAAGGACCACCAATGCTATAAAGGATGTGACCACTCCTGTATAAAGGACTCCTTAAGCTGGACGGCTAGGATGTCCACTGATAGACATGGTACGTCCACCGCTGGTCACAGTATATCCACTGCGGAATATATAACAGCCACATTAAAACATGGTATGTCCACTGCGGAATATAGGACAGCCACATTAAAACATGGTATGCCCACTGCTAGACAGAGATTATTATAAGACTTCTTGGCTTGAATCGAGTGCGATACTGTGTACTCGTTTGTACAGTCAGATCGTTTGCCCACGTTGTGGGTGGATGGCCAACGCCGCGTTTGCTGGTGGTGGTGCTGCGTGGTGTCGGGAATCCCTTTTCTTTAGAAAAAATTATCACACTCTTTTTGCTTGTATGTTTTGATTTCAGTAATTAGTGAAGTGAATATTGTAGTATTTTTTTTTCATCATCATCATCATTTCAGCCAAAGGAAGTCCAGTGCTGGACATAGGCCTCCCCAAGAAAGTTGGGATTTTGCCCATTATTGCCGCGCTGGGTAAGCGTAATGGCAATCGCAGAGCATAGCTTTCGCAACGGGGATGCTGCTGCCCATGCCCACCCTGTGAGCTACACTGTTCCGGCTAGACATACTGCCATCCGTCACTTCTGATACTTTAGTCACTTCTAACGACACCTGGTACCTCACAGTAATTTGAACTAGTGAAATTGGATTCAATTTCTGCTATTATTTCAATACCAGGCGTCTAATATCTTTTAATAATAAAAAAAAATGAAATGCTTACCAGAGATAGCAATGATAACTTCATAAAGCACAGGAGACATTTTAAAGCCAGTCAACTTGCTGGTGCAAGCTAAATAACTTGCATGCAAACGAATACAAGAGTATAACCTCGTCATAGTAAATAAAATTAAAAACCTAAATAAATAACTGACTCTATCAACACGTCGGTGTTCCTCAGCTGTTGCTAGTAATATGCCAGTAGACTTGATTATAATATCACTTGGATAAAGTTGTATGCTGTTTCAACAGGCAATATTTATAATTTTGTCATTAACTAGCAACCCGCCCGGCTAGTATGTTTTTTTCAGAATAAGTCGACAAACGAACGTACGCTCCGCGTGATAGTGAGTGTAAATGCAGCGCGCTTGGACTGGCGCATCTGAGTTCCATTTTTTTCTTTAAGTAATTGTACATATTCCGGCAATAATGGTTATTTATTTATTGAACTTTACTGCACAACATATTACAAAATATATAAATGTTGGACTTAATGCCAGTTGGCATTATCTTTATTATTATAGCAGCATCAGTAAATAAAGTACGGAGAAAGCGTTTCAGGATAAATTTGTTTGCGGATTGCTTAATATCCAACGGAAGCTCTTCCAGAGTCGTATAACTGTCACTATAAAAGAGTTTGTCAAAAGCTAAGCTTATGAGAAGAAGTTAAGAGCGAGAGAGTATTAGAAGAACGGAGATTACGTTCTTGAGAGGACGAAGGAAATTGGAATTTGTTTACCTCCCAAGATGGCTTGTGTCTTGGATGGGTTTACAGAGACACCAAACTTTTGTGACCAATTTATGTATAGATGCAGATCATCAGCGTAAAGATGGTAAGAGCAGCCAATTGATTTGGTGACAAGGATTATAAAAAGAGAAAATAATAACGGAGAATGAATGCCACCTCGCGGTACACCAGCATCAATTCCCAATTACTGGTACAAATCATCACCCGGGCGTACCGCTTGCTGGCGTTCTCGAAGGTAAGATGCGAAGCATTCCTGAACCGAACAGAGACATGGATGTAATAAAGAATACAGAGGAGAATTTCGCAATTGATAGAGTTGAAGGCGTTGGTGATCTGTTGGAGCAAGGATCAGGGAGTACGGTGGATGTCACCGACATTCCAATTGTAGCCCATCTAACTTAATGGTTATGTGTTGTGCAGTGTGTGGTGTTGCGTTGTCGTGAAGCACCAGAGGCCTAGAGCGATTGACCAATCTTGATAGTTAGCAGCTAGTTCTTCCTTCATGGTTTTCAGTTGCTGAAAATCGATATCTGCAATAATGATTTGGCTAGATTTTAGAAAATTGTAGTGAACGATACAGGCGCTAGTCTACCAAACACTCACAAGTAACTTTTTCTGAGTCAATATTTGTTTAGGGCAGGATTTAGCTGGGTTTCCAGGCTTCAGCCATTGCGACGAGCGCTTCCGATTATCGTACAGTATCTATATATAGTTTTATTTAAAATCCCTTCATTATTGTGTTGGTTGTGCAAAGCAACACTTCAGTGGATGCGTGTTTGCGAGTATTCACTCAATACATGAGGTACTCACCGTTCAAAGTTTTTACTTTCCCGATGTACTTGAAAGTAGATTAATATAGTTTTGACACTTATCCAAATACCTGCAGTTATCTGATGCGCTTTTTTAAACGATCCACTTCCTTAATAGCCTTCATGTATTTTAGTAAGTAAGTCAAAGTCTAATATATGTTCGAATTGATATAATATGTTAGAATAGAGATATAAACCATAGTCAGTAAAATAGCACGAAAACGTTACCGCGGGACTTTGTGGTACGACTGGCGGGATGGATGACGGTTGATTTATATAGTTTTGGAGGGATTTTTATCCAATACCCTAACCGACATCACTTAATTTCAGCTCTGTTTCGTTAGTTTCATGGTAATACATTCTACGTTATGCTCACATGTTTTTATAAGCATCCAAGCTAAGGGCTGTTCATAGAGGTGTGTTGGTTCCAACACTGACATATGGCAGTGAATGTTGGGTACGGCATAAAAAGACGCGACTAGAATAAATGCTCTTAAAATGACAGCACTTCGGAGTATGTATGATTTGAGTTTGAGAGATAGATTAAATAATAGGCGATAATAGATCAATGTGGTATAAAAGATGATGTTGTGACAACATGTGTGTGTGATGTTTGCATATGTAGAAATAATGCATTAATAAATAAAATGACTGCACAAATATATAGAGCGGATATGAATGGAAGAGTTGGTATAGGAGTCGTCCTAGGCTCGTGTATATAACCAGATAGAAGAGGTATTAAAGAATGGCCAGGTCAAAAGTACCAAGAATAAATGAGCGTGTATTAAAAGGATTAACACGAGTAAGGGAAGCAAGAGAGGTATGTCAAGATTGTAACAAGTGGAGATCCATAGTCTTTACCTACCCCGATGGGATACATGCGTGATGTATAAATGTATATTTCTATCAGATTTGTTAAATTCTAAGTTTTATAAATGATCAGTTACATTTCTATGTGTAAATAGATTTGTCTTAATTGAAGTTTATTAATACGTAATGTAATTGAGTTAAATATATTAATAAATTAATCAACACGTGACATAAGAACACACTCTCTTAATCTGCTCTCTAATGGTTATACATATCCAACGCTAAAATATGTTGAAACCATTAAATGTATGGGTGTGGTATGGATAAGAACCTCGTTGTTTACAAGACTTAAAAAGTTAATTGAAGTTTTTAAGAACTAACACCATATTGCGAACGAATGAATTATGGAAACTACTTCGCCCTATCTATTCCAGTCTATTTTGATGTATTGCATTAAAAATATCGATATTTCATGTTTTCCATTGTAAGGTAATAACCGACGCCAAATAAAAAAATAATGAGGAAAAAAACAAATGAAAAAGTGTTTTCAAAACTCATATGTACTAGCTAAATGAATTTATAAATGAAACACAAATGAATTCGGAATTTTTACCAAAGAGGAGATATTGCAGATTAAGGACGATGAAGATCAGTACGACAAAATGCTAATTTCATAATGTTAGGACCTAATATTATTTTAACATAACTTCGACCGTTTACGCAGCGCACGCAACTTAAACATTCAAAACGTATATTTTCGCCCGTTTTTATTAGATTATCCTATTACTAGCGTGATATTAAATAGCCTAAGTTACTCTTTATTATATCAGCTATTTGGCAATGAAAGCCCTATCTAAATCTATCCAGCCATTTCATAGATTACATTATAAAAACAGCTAGACAAAATTTTAAAAAAAATGTATACATCCATATGTATTTAGTAAAAACATGTTATTTTATTATTACAAACTCACACTCCTATTTTATTTATATGTATTGATAACACATGTGTTGACGATCATCATAAAGAATGTTTAATACTCGTTAATATGCAAATTTTGATGAACTAGACATTATGCTCTGTAGAATCCACCTTTTTATTTATATATTGTGAAGACAACAAACTAGCAGACGGTCTGCTTGATATTCACAGCAGCCTATAGATAGACGTTCGTATCATCATAATGGATACCACTGGCGTGTTGCAAACCTTGTGACTTGACGATATTCTGTCACATTTTACTAGAGGTAGACCTTCTGCAAAGGTGGTCGCGATAGTACCTCACTCTCACCTATAAAGGGTAAAGTGGGAAATAATAATCTCTCTACCTTTATTTCGATTAATTGGGTACTTCACAAATTAGGAGTCCACCGCTTTAGGCTAGGGGCTATCATTAGAATGGGCTCGGTTTTCCTTTCTTGGAATTGTAGCGTGTGTGTCGGTGCCGTGTCTGGGGGTTGCAGTCTCAGACTCGTTCTGAGTCTCGAGTCGACCTCCCGTCGTCGTCCCAGAGTCGATTGTGTATAGGGTCTTGTGATCTTGTGATGAACCCAGTCCGTCTATCTGCTTACTTTGATGGCTTTCGTCCCGTGGTCTAGTTTCAGAAGCTTCTGGCTCCAGCGGTCGGTTCTGCGTTCTATGTGACATGCTAATTCCCACTTTAACTTGCCAATCTTAAAGTCTATATCGAACATTATTTTTTGCATCTCCTTTTTCCCGATTCAAATACCCAAAGAGACTCCGACCATTAATATAATATATTTACACAACATCGCGATCATTAACCTGAATCCATAGTAAGTCGGTTTAAAGCACTTGTTACGGACATCAGAGCACAACAAACATACATACATTTAAACATACATATAAAAATATACACATATATTTAAATACATATAAAAGACACACATTACATTCTCTTAAAAATAGAAAGAGTACGAGCAGATCTCACTTCAAGAAGGAGCGCGTTCTATAAACAGATGGCTTGAACCGTAAAGGATTTAAAGGACATAAAGGATTAGAAGGTTCTGAAATGCGTAGCATTTTAAGTGATAAATTCTCTGAAGATCTTGGGGATTGTTTATGGCTATCCCCAAGGAACATAAAGCTGCTTTTAATATAAGCAGGAGAGAAACGACAGATCAATAGCTTTTATTCCAAACAGAGGACTTAAGCGTTTCTGCGAAGTCGAATAGCAAGCCATTTGAGCTTAGTACAAATGTTGGACACATGATTAAACTTACGTTAGTCGAAAATGAATCTTAAACATAAGTTTTAAAGACACTCAAACTACTCAAGTTGATCCTCTGTAAGGTCTAGTTAACTGGCATCGGCATAATCAAGGACTGATAGAAGTAGGCATTGAGCAAGAGCACTTTTGGTGGCAAAAGGAAGGAAATTTCGCAAGCGCTTCAAAGAAGCCGCAGAGACATACTTAAATACATATTTTTAACGACCAGGCACAGGACAAATACAGATTTCATATAGATCCCTGGCACATAAGATAGGATAACTAAAAACTGTGCCAACAGCCCATTGCCTTCTCCTAGTTCGTTGGGCAACTATGAGTTGGCATAGACAAGGAATTTTTAATGCATTCTTATTTGTTCAATACTTTTGGTAGAGAAACTGTCATGGAAGGACTAGCACAATAAAGATTATCTTGATTTTTTTAATGTTGTTAATTAAGCAGCGGCTTGTAAATTACTAGTTATTAACAGTATATCAAGTAAAATAAAAATGTTTAATATTTATAAAACACTTTTACAGCAAACAAAGAATTATGGTCATTATATCAAGTGAGTTTCCGTTATTTATTAAACAATTTAAAGATGGGGATCCGGGATTTCTATGCTTGAAGAGTTAAATATGCCATAAAGTACTAACAGTAGGATAATACCTCCCTCTTAACCAGGTGTCGTAGGAGGCGGCTGAGGTACCTGTACTTATCATAATATTTGACAAAGAACCCGACAAAGAGAAGAATCGTTATACTGACAGACATTTGTAACACCGGTTTTGAGTACAACTTGCCGTTAAATAATTTATGTATCATACAAGCCATTGGAAGTCCACTGCTGGACATAGGCCTCACCAAGAATGAGGGAATTTTGCCCATAATGCCGTGCTTGGCTAACAATTTGGCAATCGCAGAGCGCAGCTTTCGCCGCGAGGATGCTGCTGCCCATCCCCATTCTATGCTTTTAAGCTACACTGTTTCACATCGCCAGTTACATCACCTGGTACTGGTTTATTTTTTGTTAGGGAGAAAATGCTATAGCAGAAATCTAGAATAACTAAATAAAGACAACCTGGCACGTGGGACGAATGCAGGCCGAAGGTCTTACGATTGTCAATGCTTCCGGGATTAACGGCCTATGGTAACTTCTGAAGTACGGATGAACTCAACGTAAACAATTTCGGATCATCCGTCCTAGTACGTACCTAGCCTTCGACGTAGGGCACTGAAACGCGATCTCTTGCTATTAGCTTTATTAGCCAACTCAAAATAGCGCAACGAGTTAAGACGATAGGACAATGTTTGGAGTCACGATTGAGTAACCGACATAGCCCAGCATATTGACAATTTAAAATTGCATTTAGTACGTAGAACCGACAGCCGCTGGAGCCGTTAGGTCCTGGATTGGAGATCATTTACCATGCAAGTGCAGTGTAGAACATCTACCCACAAATTGGACACACGTCCTAAGAAACACCAACTATTCATATTGGAAATCACTCACTATCATCATCACCGCTGGACATAGGTCTTCCCTATATCCAGCGGTGATGATGGTGATGCCAACACCCACCGTTGCAAAGTTTGCTTTACATCAAAGATCAGAACGGGCGCGTATGGTCGATGTGGTCATCGGAGTTACCTGTTTTCTTGTATATTTTCCAGGAATAAGAATCCCCGCCATTTAATCTGTTTTAAGCAATGGACAGCGGAGATGGTACTTGAAATTATTTACAGTGCGATCAACGCTAAATGTCGTTTCGGAGATACGCACGGGAAAAGGACGGTACAAATTATTCGTATTTATAAAATAAATTCACTCAACATCTCAAACATTGAACTGGCTTTGAGATAAGTCGCTTAGAGTAACACACGTGTGTTACGGACAACAACATCAGACATCAGACAACAGAAGAATCACAAACATAATCCTTAACTACATATTAACACCCAACCATCCATTAGGTGCCTATAAAAACAGGCTAGACCTAGTTTAGGTACCTAAGTATCAAAATGTATTTTAGTTTAAGTTTCCTTTTGTTGTTGAATAAAGTTACAACGGTCGTCTGCATCGGTTCCCCACTGTAACTTGTTTCTACCGTAACATAGCAGTGTTTGCTTTGCTGGGTTCAGGTTTGAAGGTTGAGAGATGCAGCGAAGTTACTGTGTAATGTGACATAATACCTTCAAGACAAAATTAATCTAACGATTAGCCTATAACTAGTAATTTGTGCATTGAAAGGATAGTTATAGCATTTGTGTTCACAGTAACTAAATTTATAACAATAATCATAATTTGCTTTGAGGTTACCCCCCAATTTCATTTTTTAACATATATGACGGGCCCGATGACTCAGGTGGTAGTAATCCTATCTTATACGCCGGGGTCGTGTGTTCGATCCCCACCAAGGACAAATATTTATATAATGATATTTGTGTTTGTCCTGTGTCTGGGTGTTAAAAATATGTATTTAAGTATTATATGATTCCTCTGTTGTCTGATGTCTATAACAAAAGTGCTTTAAGCAAATAACCACGGAGTCAGGTCGATGTATGACATGTTGTGTGAATATTTATTATATTTTTGACATACATACATAGTTCACGCCTGTGTCCTATCGGGGTAGACAGAGGCTTTAGATCTCTACTTGCGATCTTGGCATACCTCTCTCGCTTCCCTTACTCGCATAAATCCTTTCAAACTGCCTTTATTGAATAGCTCTTTTTGAATAGTATGGTATAGGTTGCTATCATTTACCACTTCGTCTCTATATATTTGTGCAGTCATTCTACATTCATCCATCCTTGGTAGAGTCCAAATGATTTCAACTTTATTTTGTCTATTGTTACTATGCTTAATGTAATTTAACCTTAAAAATATGCATATTAGAAATCAAAATAGGTATATATTAGGTATTTTATATACAATTTCAGGACATTTTGCACGGCTCCAAGGTAATGATACTGCAAGAGTTGAACGAACCCGTCTTGAACATGGCGGTGTCAAAAGCGGCCACTTTTCTAGGCGCGCACGACACAAATGTCACAGATCGTTTGGTTTGGGACAACGACTACAGTGGAAGGTAAGTATTCTTCGAACTATATGATAAATATAATCATCGACGTCTTCTGCTGGACATAGACCTCCCCAAAAAAGGGGAATTTTTCCCATAATTGCAGCGTTGAGAAGGCGTGGTGGCAATCGTGTCAATATGTATATATATATACTGATCATGTTATATCTAAGCAGAAGAAGGTATCGGCATAGTAGAATAGTACCCAGTAATGCCAGGTGTTGTAAGAGGCGACTGAAGTACCAGAACCAGAGAGATAGCAGATCCATTCGAAACAGTGTAGTTCAAATATACAGGGCGGTGATGGGCAGCAGCATAGGCGTACCCAAGTTGGGCAGCAGCAGTCCCGAATTTGAGCTCTGCGATAGCCAACACGCCAGATCTGCGCGTCAATTAGGGGAGACATTCCCCCTTTTTGGGGAGGTCTACGTCTGGAATATCACAGTGGACTTTTTAATGGCTAATATGGTGATGATGATGATGTGTTATACCTAAAGCTATTCACCTTAGAAAACTACTTAAAGAAAGCGGTAAGAACCGGTAAACCAACCACCACTATGCATTGGTTTAAATATAGTGTGGAACCTTTATCACCACCAATTTTTTTTAAAGGTTTCTTTCTGGTAACTCACGAAATGAACCTGCTATAAACTTATTTTTAAGACCCGTCTGGTGAACTTTGGTGCCGGCAGACAGATAACTTGGTAGTCCAAAAGATATCATATCATATATATATAAATATCATATCATTAGCGCGTTGCCAACCTTGTGACTTGAAGACATTATGTCACATTACCCAGTAATTTCATTGCCTCTCTCGCCCTTCAAACCGGGACACAGAAATGCGAACACTGTTATTTGGCGGTAGAAATAGGTGCGAACGATCTAATTGATCATAAAAATATAGTTAAAAAAAACTAAAAACACGCGTTTTCACGCACGCACAAACTAAAAATAAACAAATTTTTTTATTACAAACTGAAAAGAATGATGCACAAAAAATACTAATGAAAAAATCGCGGGTTGCTAGGACTTATTGTTAAATAATATGAACTGAGTACTTAAGCTAGAAGAAGAAGTTAGGTAGACGGTAAGTATGCGCAGGCTGAGTGGTCTCACTTCCTCTTACACAGACGAATTTATAATTATTATTTAATAATATTGGTACTGATTATTGATATGTGTACAAAGTTTCAATTAAATATGTCCGTCTAAAATTGGTCAAAATAGACATTGAATGAGTCGTTTACAAACATACACACATAAATACATACAACTAAAGCTAATAAAACGTGTATAAAAATAGGGAGGAACCATATGGAAATGTTAACATTCAGTTCAACAACATTCAGTCAGAAATTATTATTCTAGTTTCTTTATATAAATAGGAAATACTATTTTTATTATCGATGACCACTTTACACTTACTTGCGATATTCTGTAAACATAAGGCACACAGCTGTCACAATAATATAGACAGTGAAATTCGTTCAATAAAAACAAACATTAAAAAAAGAAACTAGCAAAACCTACAATTCAAGTTTAATATATAATTTCGGCCATGTGGTACTGAATATGTCGAATAGTACCTCCCCTGTATACCAGGTGTCGTAAGAGGCGACTGAGATATCGACACTGACAGATGGCGGTGTATCCACCCAAAACAGTGTATCTCAAATGCTCAAATGCTACAGGGCAGGAACGGGCAGCAGCATTCCCCTCGCAAGGCTACACTCTGCGATTACCGCCACGCTTGCCCAGCGTGGCAATTATGGGTATAACCCCCCATTTCTTGGCGAGCCTACGTCCAGCAGTGGACGTTACGGCTGCTATGATGACGATGATTTATTGAGGTTGTTTCCAGAGTGTTCTCACAAATGGCGGACGTGATCTTCGTGTCGACGTCCACGCATATGTGCGTGCAGAGGTTCGCGGACCAGTCCACGGTACCGGTGCTCTGCATGAGGTCCCGCACCCACGCCAGCATCCAGTCCCTGGCTACGATCATGGCTGTTATTGTTCGTACCTTCAACCTTCATATCTTTATCGTCATAGCAGCCGAAGGGCGTCCACTGATTTGATTCAAGACTAACCTAAAATGCTTTCCGCTATCTATCGGTTCCGGTGCCCTTGTCGACTCCTGCAATACCCGGCTCAGAGGGCGGTACTTTTATTTTCTGCCGTTACTTCACAACAAATGTAGCACTATTAAAAGTCAAATTCATTTATTGTTATAACAATAAATGAATTGCGAAATGCAGTTTATTTTACTTTTGAATTTTTAATCAAAGTAGTTTTGTTATTTTAACACATTTTGTCAATTGGTAATGAAATCGACACGATGAGCATTGAGTGGTATCTGTATATATCTAGGTCTGGAATCTGTGGACTTTTGTATTCTACATTTTATTGACCTTGAAACCTCTTAGTGTCTTAATGAAAAGTTGTTCTGTGAAACAACCAAAATCTTCAAGTTGACTGAGCTTTTAAAAATCTTACCAAACGTGTATAAGATGGGCCCGATAGTACAATTGGTAGATCACACCTTGCACACCAATGGCCGTGGATTTGATTCCCACCCAGGATAAATATTTATGTGTTCGTGTTTATTCTAGGTATTGCTGTTGTATATATGTATTTAAGCAAATATTATATCCGTGATTCCTTTATTATCTGATAACACGCAAGTACTTTAAACGACATATCTCGGAGTCCGATCAATGTACGAAATGTGTGAAATATATATTTGTTATTTGCTTGCAGGAAGAGTTCGGGACCATGCAAAATTTGACGTTATCATATATCGGGCCTCCGCACCCAGTTCTGAACTCCTACTTGCTTCTATGCCCAATGTTGGGCGCCCACATACGGTACAAATGTTGGTGCAATGAAAAGGTATATATTATATATGTAAATATTTATTTTAGCCTCGTACATAGTACACAAGGTAGACCATACAAGGTCGTTTGCATTGGTGCCTCACTCTCACCTATTTCTACCACCAAATATGTTGGTATTGGTATAGTGTTCGCATTGCTGAGTTTCGGTTTGAAAAATGAGAGAGGCAATAAAATTGACACAATAGTTTTAAGTCACGAGTTTGGCAACGACTTCTGATATCCTTGTGATAATACGAGTGTGTAGGTTGTGGAGACGCTCACATTTGCGCCCACGCAGATCGTATGCTTGCTTGTCGAGTAAGTGATAACAAAACGGATATGGATTGAGTTCTCTCGAACACAATCAAGTCTAAAGACTGTTTACACTTGTAATGCTTTTAATGATTAACATAAAAAGTTCAAACACAAAGCAACACAAATTGGTAAAAATTTACCAATCGACATGAGTCTTTATAATAGCGAGTAATCGAGTTCCATATTGACTATATTTTACGTCAATCTGTGAAGATAACAATTACCCATTTATAAGATGCGTTAAAATAGTAAAAATATAGTAGTATTTTATTCTATTTACAAATTATTAATGATGTGAACGAACACGCTCTTGCTGGGTGTTAGTTGAAAATATAAAACACTAGGAGGGCCCCGCGGCTTTACTCGCGTATTTCCCATTATCATATAGAATAGAGGAAAACAAGGAGCTTATATTATTTAATGATAATGTAACATTCCATTAGAAAAGTATATTTTTTTATTAGTTCAGTAGTTTTTGAATTTATTCGTTACAAACCCACAATAATATAAGTTTTGCCTATATAATTTGATGAGTTTTATGAAATATAATATAACATATGTCGGTTAAGATTCAGTTTTCTAATGCTGAAATAGTTATTTAAATTAGTCTAGTAGATTAAAAGTTAAATCGTACCAAGCAAACAAGTATTTCTCCTTAAAATGTTACTATAGACAAAGTATGATTTAAAACAAGCTTAACGCGAACGCAGTCGCGGCCACCACATAGTAGGTAACCCTATTATTATTTCAGCAAGCGGTATCACCATTGCTCAAAAAAGCAAGCGAAGAAATTACCTTACTATCAAAGACGATATGTGAAGAATGCATTTCGACATCAAATGTTCTTACTGACGCGTGTGCTATCATATCTGGACCCACGTCAACTTGCAAAGAGAAGGCAAAAGATAATAGCATTACGATACAAGTAAGTGACAACGATTTTACTGCACCCTCTGCTCTCTTCCATGCTGGAAAGTAACATCCAGGATAAAGAAATGAGGCAGATTCTAAACCTAGTTCATATAAAGGAGGAAATTGTCAATTCAAATTCGAAAATAGGATTTTTTAATATTTTATTTTTTATAGTGATCCTATCTTGTACGCCAAAGATCGTGGGTTCGATCCCACCCAGGACATATATTTACATGATGAATATTTCTATTTGAAATTATTCTATGATATCCGTACGCTTAAAGCTACTTATCTCGGAGTCAAATCAATGTACGGGATGTTTTGGTTTTTTTTAATTTATATAAATTTGTCAAAAAATATTGTTAATAAGATGAAAGCAGAGAAGTCAAAGTTTAGTCTTTAAGTTCATTTTCATTGTTACTTTTTTTCTTAACTCTTACAAGTAATCTATGATCAAAACATTTGGAACGCCGGTAACAAATCTTTAAGCTCACTTTTAATTAAAAAGATCTGGCAATCACGATTGAATCTCATGAGTCTATTCCTAATTTAAAAACTCAAAGTAAAATATATGTATTTTTATTAATGATTGATCGTTTAAAATGCTGAACTGACCCTAATGACCTCACCTCACTCATTCATTTGCACAAGTAGATCATTAAATCACCTACTAAAATAGTCTGCAGGCACCAAACAGGTCTTAATGATAATGATATTTTATTAAAATATACTAGTCAGTTGTCTTTAAAGTTGTTGACTAAATATTTTGTGTAAAGATGTCATTAGCATGGGTCTAAAATTATTGTTATTAGTCAACAATATTTATAAACATTATTATATATAAATAATATAGACAATTATTAAATTGCCAGTATAGCTTAGTGGTCAACTACAAGAGATGTCATCAGAGGAAACTGGATCAATTCCCATAAAAGTACCTACAAAAAAATGAAAGGTTTTTGCATTAGATATTTTCTATAGTATTAGAGAAAAATCAATGCTATATTAAATAAGCAAATTTAATAAATATTCAATAAGGACAGTTCTACAAAGATTGGGCAAAGATGCAAGAATTGCATTCGAAAATTCACAACACATCTCATACTTTGACTTGAGTCAGATATAAGTCACTTTAAACACTCGTGTTACGAACATAAGACAACAGCAGAAATGAAAATAGAAATCTTAAATATATATTAAACATGCAGACCCAAAACAAACACAAATATTCATCATAAAAGTACTTGCTCTAGGTGGGGATCAAATTTGGTGTACAAGGCAGGATTGCTACCATCAGCAACAACAGGCTATCAAACATTTGTTTACTTGCAGTGTTGATCTTTCATATTAACTTTACACCTTCTATTACTCCGTAACTACCCCTCCTTTTAACCTCCTTGTGAATTATCAAAAATCCATTCTTAGTTCCACTCCCCTAAGTTATAAAAGGTATCCCTGTGCAAAGTTTCTTACCCTTATAATTTAGCTTCTCTTTTTAATATAGACAGATTACTTTGCAGGATATTCAAAAAAACACAAAATGTCCGTGGATTTACTTTCACACATGCCCGAGAGGTGACGAGGTGGACAATCAGTTGTTCTGGCACAGCTATTCAAGGACTTTCAACGCGTTTAACAATATGCAATACATCACTTCTGCACTCATGGCCAATGCTATCAAAGGATACAATTTTTAAATTATTATCATTGCTATAAAATGAAATAAATGTGATGTTTTAAATTGTTTTATTACTAAGTTATTAAATATTACATTATGGTCTAGATTTATCTACATTTTAATTTACACTTCCAAGTTTACTATCTTAAAACATACAGTTGGTGGTCACAGATGTAATTATTGACAGGTTTAGAAACAATTTCGTACTAGTTACTTTGGTTTTTATATTTCCCTCTCATGAATTTAGGCAGTGGAACCACACCTGGGCAAGGAATTTGTCCGTAAACCTCACAAATGCACGGTCTCTCGCATCCGATACCAAAGTTAGCAGGATTATCTTTCTTTTCAGCAGCAATAGCTTCTGCTACTAAAACCTCTTTGGACTTTCCAACAGTATTGATCAAATGTTCTAAAATTTCTTCTTTTGATTTATTATCAATGTCTACCAAGATCTTCCTACCATCTTCAAAATAACACTTCACGAATGGCGACGGAGTCAAGTTTTTCAATGTAGCTACTTGCACATCAGGATTTTTGAACTGAATTTGAGGGAGATACCAAAATACAAAGTCTTTTGCCCCAACGTTATTATTCCCTTGTATATTGTAAGCAACAGAGAATATCTTGATTTTATCTTTTAAAACTAATCTCCCAGCATTCAGGTAGTTCAATGTGCGTCGAATAGGGGCACTTCCTTTCATGAACGGCATTTTTAAAAATAATTAAAACAGGTAGATGTTTATTTAATACACGGACCTAACCTCAATAATATTGTAGAACACATGTCAATTTGACATTGACAGCTAGTATTAAATCAATCTGAATTACGCCATTGAATGAAAAGTATATGTATACAGTCTAATTTATATGCTTTTAACTATTATTATAAAGATAAATACTTTCCTATAATTATATATAATTATATTAAGATTATATCTGTCTTATTTTTACTATTAGCATTTTATTTTTACTTAGACAAGCGTAAAGAGTTTTTACCTTAGTTACCTTACCTAGTAAATTAAAAACAAACTCACTCTATGAAAATCATACTATTTTTTTGAAGATACGTTTAAGAAGTTACGCTTTAAGCGTTTTTAGTAAGCCTAATTATATCTTATTATTTCCATGATATTAACCGACTCTGAATGTAAATTGTAAATGTATAATGCTGATATTAGAAAAAAAGATCTCACACTGTGTTCACAAAGTCAAACTAAAACATAAATAATAGATTCACACAACATCTCATTCATTGACCTGACTCCGACATCAGACAACAGAGAAATCACAAATATAATAATTAAATACCTATTTAACTCCCGCACACAAAAAAACCACAAATTATCATCATATAGATGTTGATATTAATATTGTTGTTATCAATTACCCGAAAAATGAATATAATAAAAAACTACTAACTAAAAATAAAAAAGCAAACGTCATATTATTAAGAATTTTATAGCATCTATCTTACAAAAGTTAAGTATGCACACTAAAGCACTAATAAATCAGTGCTTCCATACATAAACAAGAAAATGATTAAATAACTCGTTATGTACATTTGTATATTTTTTATACTTTAAGCAAGAGTTTTGTAAGTAGTCGCGAATCATGAATGATTATTTTTAAAGTTTTTAGGAAGGTAGTGTTCTTATAAACTTATTTATGTAGTATAGAGCTTCTTCATTCAGCACTTACAGACACTATGGCAATTATTCGCACTGTGCACACAGATGCAGACATCTAGATTTTCAGTGCTGTTTTGTGAACCTTTATTTATCGTGGACGAATTTGTCCTAAGGCTAAAGTCTCTTCAAATGTTTGCCAATCGGAACTCTTTTAGATTTCATATATCTAAGTACCTATACGGGGAGTGCACCAACACAGGCAACATTAGATCCGTTGGATCAGCATTAGACCGGTAAAGTCTTTTTGTAAAGTGTGCCTGCCATTGCATCCTGAGCTAATCTTCAAAATCTTCACAGCAATCTGAATCTACACCGCACAATCGGCATAAGAATACACAGAGCGTGACACAGCATATTATCCTCAAGCATTGGCAACAGCAACGACCTAAACAACAGCAACACATTATTAATAAATGACGTATTTGTGTAAATTAATTAAATCAATTATTCAATTCTAGGCAGGCCAATATTGTATCCTTTTAAAATGTTCAAATGAATGTTTTCAACTCAGACTTAATAAACGCCCTCTCCTTAAATATTCTCCTCCTATTATAGAATCTGTGCGCAAATACATATTGAATCAATGCAAAACTGTCCAATCTTTTGGATAAATGTCGAGCTAAAAACTTGTTTGTATCAAGACTCTATGCTCGGACCACCTCGGAATCAATTTGATCTTCTCACCACTTCATGGATTTCTTAAATTTATTTTGCACTTTCTAAATGGCGGGAATAGCACTAACTAGGCTGTATATTCAACTTTCCATGGCTCATATCTTATTGCTTTTATGTGATGTTGGTTGCAAATCAAATATGTACACTGCTTCATTTTATGCACTGGATTCCGTGTAGACATTGTCGGATTAAACTGCTTACCACTACATTTTTAGACTTTGAATGTTACACACATAGTTTTGTATCTAATTGTTTAGTTCTTTAAACACTCCGATCTTTTAATCAGACTGTCAGTGCCAACGTGACTTTAGTTCAAATGGAAATTAAAAAAAGGATATATTTCTAGTTTGTTATCAATAAAAATAAACGTAGATTTATCAGGACGTACGCATTGCTAATTTGTATAAGCCGTGTGGTACAGCAGAATAGTACCTCCTACCAGGTGTCGTAAGAGACGACTAAGGTACTAGAACCGACAGATGGCGGTATATCCATCCGAAACAGTAATTCAATTGCACAGGGCAGAGATAGGCAGCAGCATTCCTATCGTGAAAGCTGCACTGCGATGACCAACACTCTTGCGCGGCAATTATAAGCAATATTCCCCATTCCTTGGGTAGGCCAATGTCCAGCAGTAGTCTTCCAATAGCTGCTGGGACGATGATAAACATATACGCATTGCTAAAGTTGAGAAAAACAAATACTACAATTATAATAATAAATACTGAAACTTCAATCACTTGTGCGCTTAAAGCTAGTACTTATATTCTTTTTATACCGCTCTATCTATTGACCTTATATTTATAATGAATAATCTTTTGCCCGCGGCTTTGCCCGTTTGTATTTCCTATATAAACAGTACTTTTTCAGGTATAAATGGATATATTCTTCACGAATTCATGAATCGGTTGAGTAGATAAGGCGTGAAGAGGTAAGAAAGGAACTCACTTTAACATTTATAAAAAATAAGTTTCGATAAATCAGAATCCTGATTAGATTAAATTTCACAATAGCAAGTTATAAAATCGTTCAACGCCATCTATTGACTTCTTGTAGTACTAAAACTGTCGTTTATTGTAAATCTCGAAGGAACAGTACGTTTTTTCGGGACGAAAGGCAGTCTATGTTCAACTCCGTAATTCGAACTATAAGTAGGATAGCGTTAAGAGGTAAGCCGCATTTATAATATTACTTTTGATGATTATATAAGCAAATAGGTACCCAGAGGTAGACCTCATACAAAGGTCACTTACTATCACGCGGACCACATGCTTGTTTGTCCACCTGGTCTAATAAAAAAAGGAATATATATATATATATATATATATATATATATATATATATATATATA
>JACJUM010003317.1:9856038-9867806 GCA_020976665.1 Heortia vitessoides
GGTGGACCACGCGCGGCAGCCGCCCAGCGGGAACGACGCGCCGTACGCGTTCTGTCGTCGGCCACGGGCACTGATATTATCGTTTGGGATCGGGCCCGACGATTCCTATCCTAGTAGTGATCCTATCTTGTGCGCCAGAGGTCGTGGGTTCGATCCAGGACAATTATTTACATGACGATATTCTTTGTCCAGTGTTCGGGTCACAAGTTCATTAAGTGACTTATCACGGTGTCACGTCAATGTATGAAATATTGTGAAAATGCAGCGGAAATTGATAGTCGCCGATAATATAAAATTTATGGAGAATGGCATTAGATGCTAAAATACAGGATTTTTTTAAACCTAACAAAGGCCACTTTAGTCAAATTGTGTACTATAATTTAGACTTGTAACTTCAATTAAACAACCCGTGTAAAACAACCTTCGAAATATTTTTTTCTTATTATTAAAAAAAGTATTTGAGTATATTTGTTACAAACGTACAAAAATACAAATCTTGTTTTATGAATGTATTACAGTATATGTTTTTAAAAAAATGCAGTCTTCCATAAATTAAATCATTTCTAAAATCGGTTCAGTAATTATGTGTCTATTGGTTAGAAACAAAAATATCTTTTTTAATAGGTATTAGTATATAAATAACCAGCCAGTCTAAGAATATCATTTAGTGCATTGCCAATCTAGTAACTTAAAGATTTTAAGTCACATTGCCTAGTAATTTCACTGCCACTCTCACCCTTCAAACCGTAACATAAGCATGTGAACACAGTTTGGTAGTAGAAGTAAGTGAAAAAGAGGTGGCAATGCAGACGACCTTTGGGCAAAGTCTACCTCTAATAAAGGTAGCTAATGGTGCAGACATACCTTATCCACGCATCTTCCAGCAGACGCGCACCATATACACTCCTCCGCAGTGCAATTGGCACAAGTCTGGAATGTGGAGCACGGGGCACTGCAAGGACCAGCCGACGCAACACTTCTGCGAAAAAACATACACGAATGTACTTCTGTCTGTTTATTATGCTATCACTTTCTTCTGCGAACCGAAGACTTGGTTTGGACAAAGGCACGCTATTGATATTTTTTTTTATAAGACCAGGTCGACACAAAAGCCTACAGCCCAATAGTGAGCGTCATTGCAGCCTTTAGACGGTCGTAGTATCACAAAGATATCACCAGCGCATTACCAACCTTGTGACTTGAAGGTATTGTCATTACCCATGATTATTTCACTGCCTCTCACTTCACTACTATTAGGCGGTACATATAAGTGAGAGTACCAATGCAGATGACCTTTGTGTGAGGTAGACCTCAAGGATAGCCAGGAGACAAGAGTGAAGTCAAATGAAGTCCAAACGAAGCCGGAGATGGAAAGATATTTTAGTAGTTCTAGATTAGCTGGTTCATATATTTGACTTGGTCCTTCGAGCCGTATGTAATTAGTAAAGCAATGTGTTGAAATGCTAAACATAAATAAATACACAGTGTTTCTGAACGCAATATTAGTTTCTAAATAGGCTACTAAGGCCTTGTCAATTTTGATTTTGACTCTGTCATTCCAAATGGCTTTCCTTTTTTGTACTTCCGTTTCTCTTGGACATTAAACCGTTATTAAACTTTATCGGCATCTTTTAATTAATTTTCCACACGATGTGTAATTGCACTAAAAATTGGATGACAATAACGCGACTCGTTGATGAAACTGACTATTATTATTTCCTAATATAACGTACACGTATAAAAAATCTGCAAAAAATTTAGTGCAAATATTTTAAATTGTCATATGTCAGCTTGACAAGATTTATGATAAAATATGCCTGTTATAATATTTTAGTAAAATTTCTTTGAAATTAACAAACAAATTGAAAGCCGAATTATTATTTCTTTTTACAAATTCGATCGAGAGTGCGATAACATAATGAAATAATTAAATTAACAATGTAAAAATCCGGCAAAAATATATATGTCGCTATATTGTGATGGCGGCCATCTTGGATGAGGAATTAATTACAGTAGTTTTAACATATTATGTATAGTATTCTACTTAACAAGCCTAAGCTCTTATTTTAGCAGTACCTTTTTTCTTAGCGATTTGCATTTGTAAAAGGGAAACTATTAATTGCTTCCTCCTGTGTTCCTTAGTTCTTTCTACAATACTCTCCTTAGTTTATTGATCTATCCAGCCATATTTAGTATCCTTTTGATAATTAAGTATGTTAAGTGATAGAAAAGTGTAATATATTTAAAAATTATTATTTATTACTCATTTCATTTGATACTCATATCGAAGGAGTTGTGAGAACAAATGTAATCCGCCATTTTGTGATGGCGGCCATCTTGGACCGATTTTCATCAAACATAACTAAATTAAACACAGACAGACACGTCAAACTTTTAACTACTTACCGAATATCATCAGAAGAATTTGCGGGTCTACACTTTATTATGTCGTAATCCCAATAACATAACCGCTGACTTAAATCTTCCGAACCCTGGAAAATAAGTTGACTTCATTGATTTCATCGTTACATCAGCCGTAGGACGTCCACCGGTAGACATAGGCCGAGGAATCCCTTGGCGAATCTAAATAAGATAGACCAGTAAAGATTTGCTATAGAATCTAACGGGATCCGGTGCTTTTTTATATTTTTTTATTAGACCAGATTGCCAAACTGGCATACATTACGCGTGATAACGAGTTACCGCAGCTTTTAGACTATAGTAATATTGTAAGGATATCACTAGCACGATGCCAACCTTGTGACTTGAAGATATTATGTCACATTACCAAGTAATTTCACTGCCAGAAATCAGCAAGTGAGAGTAAGGTACCAAAGCCGGACCATTGGACTACCTCTTGTACTTGGTTTGCATCTAACGCCATCTTGCGGTTTATCTTCAGAACGTTTGTAAATTACACGAGCACAGATAATAATTTACGCAATTTCAAACATTATTGTATTTTATCGGCATTTTAAATTAATTTATTATTGAAAAAAACGGGACTTAAAACTATTATAATATATAGTCTAGATTATTTCTAGTTTGTATGTACACAAGATGACAGATGCATCTATGATAATGTGTAAAACATTCACAACTAATTCCGTACTTAATTACCTTCACGTAAAGTTTAATACAGATTGCAAAATTGAAAGATTTGATTAGATTGATCTGATTGAAGGCATTTTCAAACATTAAGTATCTATTTATTCTTAGTGTCAATTTCAAATGATTTCATTATGAAACCAAAATCATGGAATGACACTATTATAATATACGGTCTAGATATTTCTAGTTAAATTGAAATATTATATTTACCCAACATCTTATGCATTGACCTGACTCCGAGATATTAAAGCCATAAAGCACTTGTGTTAAAGACATCAGATAACAGAGGAGTCACAAATATAATACTTAAATACATATATTTAACACCCAAACACAGCAATCACAAATATAATACTTACACAAATATATTTAACACCCAGCCACTAGAATAACAAATCATCATCATCGTCATACCTGCCATATATGTATTTAACACCCAGCCACTAGAATAACAAATATAATACTTAAACACATATATTTAACACCCAGACACAGTTATCACATCACATATAATACTTCCAACGCATATAGTTGCTTTAAGCGACTTATCTCGCAGTCAGGTCAGGGTATGAGATGCTGTGTGAATCAATAAGTTAATCGTATGTACGCGGAACTTACATGCGAATGGTGGTGTTGATGCGCATAGCACGCTGCGCAAGAGTGGAACCTGCCGCACGCTTCCTTCGGCGACTCGCTGTTGGGCTCGCACTCCTCTATTGATGTTGCCATCTTTAAAGGATATACGTCACATTTATTAGCACAATCATTGCCAGGTTATGAAAAGCAAGTTTCTAATTAAACACCCATCTGCCGCAGTATTTGAGACACTAAAAAGACAAACGACAACTAAAAGCATTGATTGAAATTGTATTAATTGTTTTCATATCGACAGACGTTGTACTGGCAGCTATATTTATCTAGAAAAACATATTGCGACAATAAATAGAAATATAAACTATCCTACCTCTCGTGTTGGATAAAAACACAGAATATTAAAGAATATTAAAGCCGCCCCCCCCCCCCCCCCTCTTCTCCTAACTACAACATTAAAGTTCACGATAAAGTGAAACTGTAAAACACTTCGAAATATTATCCTGATAATAAATTAATGTCTTCAAATTCATGTTAGTACAACTACGAACACAACAAACAAGCTAATAACATACTAATCACTATAATAGCGTTGTAATGAATTTGTACAGAATTCTACTTATAAATGGTAGTTGAAACTATTTCATCTGACTAGAGCGGCATTTAAACAGTCAATTCATATTTTTCCATAACAAAAAATATTCTCAATGTTATTTTCATAAATTCTGGTGAATGAATCTGTCAAAATTAATTCAACCGTTTAAAAGGTTAGTCGGTACAAACAAAGATAGATAATATTTTTTTTCAAGTACTTGGTAGACATAATATTTTTCTATCGTTATTATTAAAGCACTGTACAAAATCATGAGAACATGTACCAGCACACACTCAAATACAAACAACATAGGGTCATCATAATTGAATATTAACCATGAGTAATAATCTCTTGAGATCTGCCCTTAGCCTGGACGATATTTTCCATGGTCGGTCGAAATAATTCTAGATGAAAATTAAAAAAAATCCATCAGCTATTTATTATTTTATCATCATCGTATCATCCATACATACATACATATAAACACACACATACATACACAAACTTTTATTAATCCATACATTTATTTATTTGATACACTTTCTTGCAAAACTAATAAATGTCAACATCCGAAACGCTCATAAGAGCAGTCGATTCAAGAATTTATAATTAGCAGAGAAAAATAGCTAAAACAATGTATAAGTAAATTTTACAATGTATAACAGCAGAGAAAAAAACATTGGTCACAAAAAAATAAAACAAAAAACAATAACATATATAAATACAATTAAACATAATACATATATACATCACGCACATGTCTTATCGGGGTGGGTAGAAACTACAGATCTCCACTTGCTAAGATCTTGGTATACTTTAGTTAAGACTTCCCCAAGAATGGGGGTATTTTGGGAGATGTGACACATGGAGTGGAAGTGGTCATAAGTTTTGTGACATAACATTTCATAATCTTATAGAAGAGGTTGTGCCAGTAATAAATAATTTGAAAAGAGAGGGTTAAAACTTTAAAAGTCCGTGAACTGAAGATGCTCAAGTTAATTTCTTCGTATTTTTTTAATTTAATTAATATTATTATTAAGTATTTGTTTTTATTACTTAATCAATGTAAATAAAAAAATGTAATTTAAATGAAATAACAACTAATTTCGGAACTGCTGTTTTATATTTATATAAATAAAAGAAGAAGCTAGCAGATGACATATCAACGCAAGGCCTAAACCGTAAGGTCAGAAAAAATTTGTATTACATACCCCTTTTACCGAGAGTGGTCATAGGGCATATAACATCACGCTAGGACCAATAACAGTGGAGCATAAATGATACTAGTTTTGTTCTGTTCTACAACTTAAAGCGAGTGAAACCGCGGCGCGGTGCTAATTACAATCACATTGCAAAATATGTGACATCACTCTAGGGATGAGGAGTCTCGCAAATGTTACCACATTGGACAATGATAGGGGGCGGGTCAAAAATCAAGCAATGTGTGTAATGTACTTTATGGATGGCACTTAAGATCGAAAACCATGGCAATATAGTATAATCGACGGTTACATTCAATTGTCGTAAGAAACAATGTGCAGGTTTAAAGGAAGAACAAAAAAAGGAATAAAAACAATTAATACGTTATAACTTTATTATTTGAAAAGCTATTTTTATTTATTAACTTTGAGCTGTTTTTTTCAAATGGTATAGAAGGAATCCTTTTTTACTTGAAACTATTTGAAAAAGGTCAGTAAAAACAAATACAAATCAAATTGCCTATATGTTCCTTACGCCAATTCAATTTCTGACCATCGATATCGTCGCTGATAGCGCAATACCGCGTAAGTAGCAGTTGCAAATAAAGTTGAAAATTCGATTAGAAAATATGGAAAATGGACCTTATTAACTTAAGCTACATATGTAGTATTGAAGTATCATAGACGATATGCAGCTAAGACACGTCTGGTCAGCTTCAAAAGTATATTTAGGACCATGTCATAGTTCAATTGCTGTCCACGAGAACCATACCTAATAGTAAACACAATTGAGACAAGGTTCTATCGTGTAGATATATTGACGCTTGCTACAGAGACGTACCTTGTGCGTGTGGCGGGCGCAGTACAACGCCGACGTGTGGCAGGCGCCGCACCAAGCGCAGCCGGCCGCTGTGCACGCGGTACACGACTCCGCGCTCATACACAGCCGCTCGTCTGCACAAAACAAAACGGTCAATGTATATGCATACGACGGGCAATGTTTTGGAACGATGTTCCTATGCGCGCGTCGCGAAAGTTTTTTTTCCAAATGAGTGTATATGTCCAATTATGAACATACACAGCATTTTTATAATATTGCAGCTTAGTACAGTGTCATATCAGCCAATGGATGTCTACTGCTGGACATAGGCCTCCCCAAAGGGGGAATTTTGCCCATAATTTTCTATAATAATAATAATTTACAGGTCTACAACAAAAATGCTGTCTGGATATTTCCAACTGATTTCTATGTATTTAGGTGTTCTGAAAACAAAAAAAAATACTCAAAGAAATCCAGAACATAAGATTTTTTTACAAAACGCAAAATTTTATTCCAAAAAATGTGATGTGATGTGATGATTTTTTGGGCTTAAAAGGGATTATCTTGTAGTATAAATGATAGGTATTATTTTATTTTGATTACTGCTCTATGCTTCCATTCCTGTCGGCCATTCCGTACACCTAAAAGAAACCTACAAGAACTTGGAATTGATTCTTTGTAAATTAAAATATAAAGACCACGGGTGGCAAGTGTGCAGTGATTTCAAAATCTTGGGCATGGCGCTCGGACAGCAATCTGGGTTTACCAAATTCCCTTGCTTTTAGTGTCTATGGGATAGTAGAGACCGAATAAATCACTGGACCAAAAAGTGTTGGCCTCCGAGGGAGCTTAAAGTTGGCGAAAAGAATGTCCTGCATGAAACTTTGGTAACTCCTCACAAAGTTCTTTTACCACCGCTTCACATAAAGCTGGGATTGATGAAGCAATTTGTAAAGTCACTTCCAAGAGATGGAAATTGCTTCAAATACTTAATATCAAAGTTTCCTGGCCTCTCGGAGGCAAAGTTGAAGGAAGGTGTTTACGTTGGCCCAGATATTGGACGGCTTATAGCTGATCCACTATTCGTCACAACCATGACGGATCCTCAAAGAGAAGGGTGGATTGCCTTTAAGGAAGTCACAACAAAATTTTTAGGCAATAACAAAGACCCTAACTACAAACAAATCGTCAAAAGAATGTTAAAAGCATTTCAAGCTTTAGGTTGCTTAATGAGTTTAAAAATACATTTTCTTCATTACCATCTCGACTATTTTCCAGAAAATTTAGGAGACGTGAGTGAAGAGCAAGGTGAACGATTTCACCAAGATATTAAGGAGATGGAAAAAAGATACCAGGAAAGATGGAGTGTCTCAATGATGGCAGACTACTGTTGGACGCTTCAAAGAGACCTTCCAGATGCTTTCCACAAGCGAAAATGTACCAAAAGGAGTCTCACTGGGAAAAAGAAATGTGTTTAATGCTTACTAATTAATGTATTTAAGATGAGAAAATAAGTTTTTGAAACGCAATAAAAATTACTTGATTTAAAAAAATATATATGTTCATTTTAAGATAATAACTTGTTTCGCATAGACACCTACATTGCCAGAAAACGTGACGTGCTAGGACAAAATAAAAGTTATTTTCAAATTCAGCACACCCAAAAACATAAGAATTATAAAAAAAAACCAAGACAGCTCTCAACTTTTTTTTTGCAGACTTGTGTAGGTAATTAAGGAAATTAGTTTTAAATATTATGAAAGAATCATTAATAATATTATTTTGAAAGTACTGAAATGATATAATTTTAAAATACAATTGTTTTCACAAATATTCTTTTGAATATTATAACGTATCGGCATTTTAATGATGAGAAAATTTTAGTTCGGTGTAACGAGGACTCAACGCTTTATAAAATTACAATGTATCCAATTATTATTCCTTTTAATATAGTTGATATGAAATAATAACAACTAAAGGGCCTGTGAAAGAGAAATTCTAAAAAAAAATTTAGTAAAAAGAGTAATTATAAAAACAGTCAGAATCCATAATATTAAAAGTTTTTGTAATAGGACTACTTCAATAAAATAAATGTTGAGTTTGTAAGATCTTACCAAAAGCAGGTTCAGAATGACACGCTTTCACGTCTCCTTCAAGCGACTCCTTCCAACTAATCTCTTCATATAACTGAAACAATGTTTATTTTATTTAATGTTTTCTTTAGTTAATATTAACTAGGACCACCTAGTATTTAAAAGGACTATTATGAAATCACTTCAGACTAACCTTATATAAAGGAAACTTGTAAGATTGTATCAATACATTATTATATGAGTTATGTTTGTATGATGCAATTTTAAATAAAATAAATGTATCATGAAATTAACTACAAAAAGAATAATTTCCCTTAAAACACACACTAAGATCCGATGCAAACTAATAAATTAAAAGAGTTATAAGCAAGGTAAAGACAAGGACCAAGGACACTCCCCCAAGGAAAACCAAAGTCAAAGTTAGAGTAAACACTTGTATGCATACAAACTTACGTAAAAGGTATTTTTATTATTACGTCAAACCTTGAATACTGCCTTTTATCTATTAAGTGAATGTATGTAGTAGTAATGTATCAGTCATCAGCTTTCTGCGTGTATAACAGACAGTGTCAAACGCCTTTTTAAGATCCAAGATACTCAATTATTTAAGAACGACTTATTGGGTTAGTACGTAGATTGTTTTGTTTATTCGAGTGACGGGTCCATTGGCGTAGATGACGATCGTATCTTGTGCCCCAAAGGTCGTGGGTTCGATCCTTGATCAGGGAAAATATTTAAATGATGATATTTTTAGTATTTTCTGTGTCTGGGTGTTAAATGCATGTATTTTAATAATAAAACGCATGGACATTTACTTTATTTTTTAAAATCACAGATTTTTAACTACAATAAGAAGGTAAGAAACGCATAGTTTAAACAAGATGGCGCCACTTGATCGTTATTATTATTTAGTTACAATCTATAATTGTAATAAAACAATACATTTAATTATTATATTTGTGATTCTTCTGTTGCCTGTCGTCCGTAACACAAGTGCTTTAAGCGATTTATCTCGGTCAGGTCAATGAATGATGAGATGTTGTGTGAAATTTTTATTATTATTCCAAGTCCTCTCATTCTTAATGACTCACCTGCAAGCACTTTCTCTTATGCAAATGCCACACACAGGCTCGCGCGGCGCGGGCTGCCGCCGCGAGGCAGGAAGACTCGTCGGTGTACGACGAACATTTGTCGCCCACTTCGAATGCGAGCGCGTCCGACCGCAGTCGGCCGTCAAACCTAAAGTTCAAGTGTTTGTCATAATGCGAAGTTAAACATAGCAGTAGATATATATATATGTATATATCCATTCTCCATTCATTAACTAAAATAGCCTTCCGCATTTCTATTGAGTTATTCCATATTTGTATCTTATATCTTATTTACTACTAGCAGCGCGGTGTCACCCGCGTTAAGTTGTATCACTTGCATATTAACTCTGCACCCCCTTTTTACCTACTTATGGGATGAAATAAAAAAAGTATATTTAACATATTTTCATGACTTTTAATGAAGAACCTTAAAATTTAATTTCATTCGAAGAACTTCAAAAACAGCTAAGTTTCATACTAACTTACATACCCCCTTTTTAACCCTTTATGAGATGAATTATCAAATTTTCTTTCTGAGTGTTCCACTAACAGTACTTTATAAAGAGATCCTCTGAATAACATTTAAGTTTCTAATCCTTATAATTTAGGCCCTGCGTTGATATATTATTCAGTTAGTCAGCTTCTCCAAGGATCGATGAAAATATAAACCAAATATGGTTATTAATAATTCGTACAGAAACTCTCATTCTCGTACAGAACCGGATTCGAATCCCCCCCCCCCCCCCATCGCTCCAACCTTCGGTGGCGCCGTCATTTATATCAGAGTAGTCCAGAATTAGGTTCCCGGGACAAGTCTTAGCACTTACCCGCCGTGTATGAGTACGGTGAGCTTTCGCGCGTGCCAGCCCGTCGGATCCGGCAGCAGGGCGGCCGCGTGTGCGGCGCGGGCCGCCCCCGCCGGTGTCGCACTCGGCAGCCACGCCCGACACCTGCACAGTTTATTCACCAATCAGTATCCTACATTCGTAACAGCAAGCCATGAGATACCGGCAGAATAGAATAGTACCTCTCCCTGTACCAGGTGTCGTAAGAGGCGACTGAGGTACCAGAACCGATAGACGGTATATCTATCAGAAGCAGTGTAACTTAAAAAGAGCGGAAAAGGGGAACAGCATTACTATCGCAAAGCTATGCTCTGCGGTTACTACTACGCTTTCCACGCGGCAATCATAGGCAATATTCCCCCTTTCTCGGGGAGGCCTATCTATAGACCGTCCAGCAGTGGACGTTTTATGGCTAAAACGATGATAATGATACAATTCGCTGGCACCAGACGGGTCTTAAGACCAAAGGTACCTTGTTGACAATGGAAAATCACAAACGTGTCACCATATAAATTTAGTACACCACAAACTCACCTCACGTCATAAAGTAGGGCGCCGGCGGAGTAGCACCTCAGCCCGGCGGGGTTAGAGACAGCAGCTGCTGCGCTATCATTGTGCGCATTACCTCCAAACACTAACATTATACCTAGGAACAAATATGAGACCACATGACATATCTTCAAGTCATACCCTGTACCAATTGTCGTAAGAGGCGACTAAGGTACTGGAACCAACAGTATATCCATCTGAAGCAGTGCAGCTTAAATGCAACAGGGCGGGGATGGATCATCCTGCAGCATCCTCGTCATGTAGCTAGGCTCTGCGATTGCCTACGCCTAAGATACACCTGTACAGCGCAGGCAGTTCTGGGCACATTTCCCCTATTCTAGGAGAAGCCAATGTTCAATAGTGGACGTCCAAACGACCAGGCGATGTGAAGATTATGATGGTATCAGATGTCGCCTAAGAAACCGAAGAGCCAGCAGTGTATCCAAGCCAAACAGCATATCTCAAATGTAAACCAAGACACGAATGGGGAAACTGTTGCGTAGCGCACACAACTTAGTGGTAAAGAAAACAGCAATTTTTGGGGAGGCAGGTTTTTTTTTTATATATATTTACCTGGAGATATAAACGTGGCCGTGTGCAGATATCTGGGCGTGGGCGCAGACGGGAGCGGCCGCCATATCTTTCTCTTGACATCATACTCGAACAGCGCTGATGAGGGCACCTGGTAACACATAAAAATAAATATTATTTTAGTCTGGTAACCTTTATCTGTTCCAATTGCCGCAGTTAGCGACTGAATTTATGACAGATGGCGGTATACCTATCTGATAAAGCGTAACTCAAATGCGACAAGGCAGAATCCTGATATAAAGGTACGCTTTGCAGCTATCACCTGTCCCCCCCCCCCCCCCCC
>JACJUM010003317.1:9877385-9901840 GCA_020976665.1 Heortia vitessoides
AAAAAAAAACAACAACCCTTAGAACACTACCAGACTCGTCACAACCAGAATGATACTCACTGGAACAGTTGGTGCGGTGGTCGTTGGAAGGGCAAGAGTAGGCCGCGTACGTGACATTGAAGCCTTCCATCGCGTACGCGTCATCCGAGAAGAAGTGCAGCAAAGCGCTGCCGGATCGCGCGATCACCTGCCGCGTCCAACCTGACTCCCCGCGCTCCAGGACTCCGCTGGAAACGAGAATAACACATCATACAAACGTGGACTGCATACGTGCCCCACTCTCATCTATTGCCACCGTCAAATAGCAGTATTTGTATTGATGTCATCATCATCATCCAGTTGACCCAGCTATTGGAAGTCCACTGCTGGACAAAGGCCTAACCAAGAAAAGAGGCTTGCCCATAATTGCCGCGCTGGGCAAGTGTCTTGGCAATCGCAGAGCGCAGCTTACGCGACGGGGATACTGCAGCCCATTTCCGTCCTGTACATTTGAGCTGTACGGTTTCGGATGGATATACCGCCATCTTTCGGTTCTGGTAACTCAGTCACCTCTTACGATACCTGGTGCAGTTTATATTGCTGTGCTCCGGTGGAATTACTGGATAAAATATCACATCTAGTCAGAAGATTGACAATACTCTAGTGATATACTAGTGATGATGAGAGCGTCTACCTACCGAACGTTCTTACCATGATCGTCAGCCGTCAACCATCCAATGTTAAAAGGCCCCCACAAGACCTTTGCAATAAGGATTCTGCTGTCTATCCTCACTTTGATGCACCGAGAGGTACATAATTTACGGAAGATGAAAGTCTATGGAAGACCCCGATAATGCGACAGGCTAATAACTTAAAAGTGCAAATGTTAGAGCTAAAACAAGTTTTTAAATATATGCCTTTCTTAATACTGGAATTAATGAATTATCAATCGAATATTAGTTGCAAAATAATAGGGTCAACTGAAACGAAACGGCTGATCACCATTTCGTTTCAGTTGACCCTATTATTATTAGGTTAAAACGACCACAACGCTCAGGCTACATTAGCGGCCAGCGGGTGCCGGAACCGAAAAATAATACATTAACTGTTATAATATTATAAGTTTTTTCTAGAAAGAACTAGTTTTAACAGCCAGAACTAGTTTCAACAAACCGGCTGATGATATTTGATTGATAATCCGACACCGCCCAGCAAATTTGCCACATTAACGGTGGTTCGCGTATAACTGTTCATCAACTCGAAATGTTCATCGGAACACAACTAACTGGAACACACATGGTGGGGCGAAGTCTCTCCCTAGACTTATGGATTCTAAGCCGCTCATAAGTGTTAGATTATTAATGATTCAGACAAGTCGCAGCTTGAACACCAAGACTATATCCGGTAAATCGGTCTGCACAACAATAGGTCATCATCATCTTCATATCAACCATTGGACACTGGTCCAATGCTGGGCGCAGTCTTCCCTAAAAGATGAATTTTTCCCATAATTTCCGCGTGGGCAGGCGTGGAAGCGATCGCAGAGCGTAGCTCCACCCTATCGCTCTTTAATTTAAGATACGCTTTTTTGGTTGGATATACCGCCATTTGACAGTCGCCTTTAACACCTGGTACAAAGGGAGGTACTATTCTACTCTGCCGGTAACAGCCACAATAGGTCACTTAAAATCAAGTTTGATCTTATTACAAGGGATTAGAGCTCTACTGCAAATAACAACATATATCTAACCAAAAAGTATCACAGAGTATCTAATGCAATACCTGAATACAGCCAATAACTTCTCCGCTCTAACGCTGTCTCCATCGTACACGTAAAGGTGGTCCCATCCACATTCAGTGGCGAAGCTCTCGAGTCTAACACGAAGGGCCGGCGGCGTAGGCCCCAACCATGGCGGCGCGATCAGCCACGAGCACTGAGTGCTCACACTGTAATTGCCCGGCCCGTCTGTTATAATGCCAGTGGGTGACGTCAGCCTGGAAAGGTAAATAAAATTAATTAAAAACATATCAGCCATAGAGGAAAAGGTGATGTAGAGACAACAATAGAGAAAGGAATATTGAGATGATTTGGACATGTAGAAAGGATGAAAGTAAAATGACTGAACAAATATATATAACATAAGTGAATGGAAGAGGTGGTATAGGAAGACATAGGTGTGTATGAAAAGACTGATGCGTATGAAAGTGGAGATCCATAGTCTCTGCCTACACCAACGGGATACAGGCGTGATGTATGTATATATATCAGCCCTATCACCGGTAGAATTATTATCATTATCATAACTGCCGTTGGATGCCCACTTATGAACATAGGCCACCCCAAAAAAGAGGGAATCTTGCTCATAAATGCCGCAGCGGGGATGCTGCTATGCATTTCTAATCAATTCGTCTGTCCATCGGTAAAATTACTGGGTAATGTGACATAATATCTTCAAGTTTTAAAGTTAGCAACGCACTTAAGATATCCTTGTGATATTATGAGCATCAATAGGCTGCGGTACCATTTAATACCACGCGGACTTTATGCTTTTTTCTTGACCTGCCCTAAAAAAATACCTAATGTGTCATTCTAGCGTCGTATTTGCTGTTTTTCTATTGCCGACTCATCATTCCTGATTCGATCGAGTATTCTTCTCTCTTTATAAGTCTGGCTATTTTGAATTAGCTAGCTGCCGGTAGTGAAATACCAAGTTTCAGTGCCAGATGTGACCTTCCGCAGATGTGTCGCAGTTTTTTGATCACTGCTGGATAGAATAACTGAAATCATTGCAACCTTTGCGAGAAACTACGATCTCCTTAAAGCACGACTTTGTGATCGCATGAACGAAAACTTAAATCATCACAATTATGTTAATTCTGCAAATAACGCGAGACCTAAAAGGTTCTTGATTATTTTTATTGCAACATTAAAACTTCCTCGTCTTAACGAATTTTGAAGGTGCGAAGGTTTGTCCGTTTTAAATATCACGTCGTCACAAACGTACCTAAGAAAATACATATTTATTTTCAGACTACATATTTAAATAAACAGAAACTGATAAAAAAACTCTTCAATTATTCAAAAAATATCCTTTCGTATTCAGCGTCCTAATATAATAGCCTAACCGTAGGCTGATATGAACACAAATGCTTACTAAAGTGTGAAGGGTTTATTTTCCACATTGGTGGACAGTTAGCTTGGGAAACATCCGCCCAATATGGACCCACTTGATTTATTGACATGAATCAAAGCTTGTGCACATTGGTCACTTCGAAACGCGCGCTTGGGAAACTTCAACATGCTAGTATTGCCCAGCAATCTGACAGACATGTCTAATCATGTTCTCTTCCACCTATTTCTACCTCAAAGCAGCATTCGTTTTTGAATGCGTTGCGTTTGAATGGGAAGAGAAAAATAGCAATGGTAATGCCTCCCCGATGCAGAGCTCTACTGACTCCTTGATAAAGCCAATATCACGCAAAGTAAGCAAGTAGCTCCGTAGAATTAAAGTGTTGAGCGTAATAGTTACGTACTAGATCTCAATTGCTAAGGATCTACCATCAGGTTTTCTAAAGAAATAGCTGTATTGTCTAATCTAAGAAGTCATACAGAAATCGAAATCTTTTCTCTCACATAGTTCATAACTAAGGTATCTTTTTATCAAAGAATGAGTTATTGTTAATAAGCCTTCAGAAAAACATGATAACAAAGTTCGATTGATCTTAATATTAACAAGGAGCCTAAACTAATGCATTGTGTTATGATTATGAAGAGTTCATAAGACAGGATTTACAAGAGGTAGACAACATGCAAAGGTCGTCTGTATTGATACCTCACTCTCACGTATTTTTACCGCCAATGTGACATAATATCTTCAAGTCAAAAGATCGGAAATGCACTAGCGATATCCTTGTGAGGATACAGGCGTCTATAGGCTGCGTTGACACTTACTATCCCGCGGACCGTATACTTGTTTGTTGATCAAGTCATATAAATAAGGGCGTATAATGTAAAATAAGGGCGTATAATGTAAAATAAGGGCGTTTGAGAATTTAGTCCGCTCTACGGTTGCGATTTTCAAAGTACGATTTTTAATAACTTTGACTTTAGTAATATACGTGACGGTGCCACATTGGCAAAAACGACTCTTGCGTATGATGGGCTGAATGCAGGCTTTGTAAATTTTTCTCTAGTCGTAAGACAGCTGTATTGGACTGGGCTAAACTATGAAGCTCTACATGGATATACCAATACAAATTCGATTTCATATTAATATATTTTAAGTTTTATTAGTTATTAGATTTACAGGGTTAAAATATTGCTTGTAATAAATTTGTTAGCATCTATGAAATTACTATATAAGATCCTTACTAATATAATAAATCCGAAAGAAATTCTGTCTGTATGTCACGCAATAACTAAACTACGAAACCGATTAAAATGAAATTTGGTACACATATAGTCTAAAGCCTTAGAAAGAATATAGGCTACTTTTTCATTCGACATGAGAATTGTAAGGAGTCGAAAGGGGGGATGAAAAGTTGTATGGATGTGTCGCTAATGTTAGAGATAGAAGCTCAAAACTTATTATTTAGGCTATTGATTTGTATACGTAAATAAATATAACATTTAAAGTTTAATAAGTTAAAGTAACAAGCTATAGTGCCCAAAAAAACTACTGCACGCGGACGCGGACTAAATCTATAATTATATGTTCATCAAACCTTGCTAAAACCCTAAATTTCGATCTATTTTTCGCTTCATAATTCAAATAAAACTTAATTATATTAATTCCAATATAAGAATGTTTTACTTACCTGCTACCTAAAAATAATTATTACCAGATGCAAGAGATATTAATCCTTGAAATAATATGTATTTCCATCACATGACAAATGACACTTAAACAAATTTTAATTGTTCACATCATGTTCTACAATGACTCATGATATGCCAATCTTTTTTTGATATATTTTATTGTTGTACCTGTTTCCAACACAGACTGCAGAACAATAGAGGCAGGATGTCGAAACAGCTATCACCTAGTATATTATATATGCCACAAAAGGAATAAAATATGCTAACGCTGTATGTGCCTGCATCTAAATAAAAATGTCATGTTGTTTGTCTGGGATGAACTTCTAAACTAATTAATTCAATCTATTGCTTTCTGTATACATCAAACTTTAGAAGTAGATAGTTTATATCTCAATTTCTGGTGGCAAAATTTTTTTTATTTAGTTATAAATACAGACAACAACATCTGTGGAGTTAGCTAGTAGACCTATAATTTTTTACAGTTCTTAGAATAATGTTGACTTATATGTTTTTTGTGGTCTGTAGTCTTTTGTGGTCAGTCTGTTTGTTACATTTTCTCAGCTAAACTGGTAAACCATTTTTTGATTAATATAATCAGTGGATAGCTTGAACTCTAGGAAAAAACCTAGTCTACTTATAAACCTGGGGATGGCACATAATGGTGCTTGTAAAGCTAGATTTATTATAAGTGTACAGTTAAATATTCAATCCAAAATAAATTTATTCTAGATTTCAATCAGTCATCGTTTTTCATATTTGTGACTTACTGAACTTATGCGAAATAACAATAAATTTATAAAATTCTTTATCAATTTATATATTTTAGCATATCTTATTCTATAACATAAGTACTGTATCTTCTATCTAGGTATCATAAATAGGCCAACTAATCTTTTTCAGAGCTAACATGTTTTAGTATTATTAAATATAAAAACTTTTCGTTATATTAATACAAACTTCACCTTATCATTTGAAGAATATTGATGTCACCTAGTGACTTAAAATATATGCAGTTATTTTACCAATATGGACAGTTACTGGCTTGCATCTGATAAGCTTATGCAGTTCTAGTAAAATTATCCATACTCCTTAGTGCCAATGTGCCAAGTCAACAGTCTACAACCAATAAGTGTTACCAGCAATAAAATGTTGTCTCATTAAAATGCAATCAAATCATGAGATCCAATCGAGAAAAAAAGTTACTGACATAGTTCAGCAGATTAGAACCTGAGGCTATAATTAAATTCATACAACATGTCATGCTGCACTAAACAAACAAAAATGTACATAATTTTACGTCACATAAAAATTTGTTCTGAATGATAGAATATTGGCACACAATATAGGGACAGGACACACCATATAATCTTATGCATAGCATTTTTATAATCATCTAGGAATGTGTTTCTATTTCAATGTAAGTCAACTTGTCTATAAAAATAGATAAGTTATGAACAAATTACAGAAAAAAGAAAGAAATAAAATATATACCTCCCTTTTTTTACAATATTTTTTTATATATATTACAATTTAAAATAGTTTTCCTTATATCATTACAGCAAACCTTCTTTATAATGTAAACTATAAAACAACACAAGATTATAAAGGCAGTATAATAAAGCTAAACAAACCTAATGACATTTCGATTTATTAACATAGAAGCCTTCACTGTAATATTTTGATGTCTGAACAAAGCAGGAATGAAAAGCAGTCTTGTTACACATTTGTTGTCACTAAAGTGTATTGGTGTATACATAACAAATAAATTAAAACAAATATTGTAATTTCGGAAGTTTGAATCTGTCTGTTTCTTCCAGGTACATACTAAAAGAGATAAATTAATTTCAAAAGCTATTAGGCTGGTTTTATTTTAGGTAAACATCCTAAAGATTTTGGAAACAGAAAACAATATATTTCTGTGTAAAGTTTTCTTTATATTTCGTTAATTATGTTAATTGAGATTGAAGGTAAATGGTTAGCAAGCTACTCTCAGATGATAATAAATAAACATGTTTCAACAGACACATTTATCCTCATGTGCTTATTTTAGCACAAATGGTTACCCGTAGAAGCTGAGACATATTTTCTTTGTTCTACAGAAAGACCTTTATTTTTTACTTAACATCACAACTGACAAAGTACAGTCTTGAATCTATTCTTGACACACATTTTTTATGTAGAAAGCATTTAGGACTCAGTTTTAATTCAATTATAAATACTTTTATGATCTGCTTGAATGGTGATTTGTCACTTCTTATTTATAAATATAAGTTATGAGGGTTAGGATGAATGACAACAATTGAAATCAATCATATTCTTGCTGGACTGTACAAATAAAGATCCGTTCGGATACGTAAATGTTTTATTACGACCAATCGTGAACTGAAGAAACGTTATTTTTATACAGGTTAGCGACAGACGTGCACGACCTTCGTAATCAGCTCAGGAGGAAGTGAAGAAGCCAAATAAGATAATTGGATAATCCTACACTGGCTTTCTCTCGTAAAATCATACTTGTTTTTAATATGTAGGCGCCTCTGTCAAATAGGTCAGTAAACTGGCGAACTCTCCATCAGTTTTAATAAAAACCGCTAATCCCACAGGACTTACTTGACTTTCCCGCCGCAGTACTGACACTCGGTACCCTGCCAACCCTCGATGCACACGCACGTATCATTTTTACATACACCATTTATACAGTTATTATCACTACACCTAGAGAGTACACCATCACAAAACAATAACACTATGAGGACTGAACACAGGAATGGAGAAAACCATGAGCATTTTCGTCTGTACTTCGATTTGAACAAAAATAAGAACATTTGTAGCGATTCTACCATTTTGCTGTATGCATTTTCAACGAGTTTTGTTAACGCAGACGAAGATGCGGTACGACGTCGCGTAGTTTTCGTACGGTACTAAATTTGGGGTTGTCATATTTAAAAACATATGTCCCTAAAACTATTACCGGTTTAATAAATATTAATACAAAATAATCATTACAGTGCACAAGTTCACTATAGAACAAAACAAGAGTGATTAAAAGTAAAAATATGATTGTAAAAAAAACAAAAATTCTCCTATTAATGATATAAAATATTTTTTGTTTCTATTATGGTAAGGGCCAAGGCCTTATCTGTTTCAGAAATACTTATATGTTATTTGAAAATAAATACATAAGACCCATCCTACAAAACTATTTAGGATTGATCATAAAAATAATAATTTACACTCTGTGTATCTCTAATACATTAATTATAACAATGAATTCACTATGATGAATTCATAGAAATTCTTGTTTTCAAAGTCATCGCATATGAAAAAGTAAACAAACGAAACAGTAAAGTACAGTAAAGCTGGTACACTATATACTGTAGTCCAATAAATTCAAATATCAAGTGCTTAAAAGCTCTGGGTCTATCAGTCCGGGTCTGCTTAAATAACACTTTAATATAAAATATTTGAACCTTATACATGCCTGCATGCATATGTGAATTAATGGTATTTTTGTTTGTTAGTTCTAAACTAATAAAAATAAGTCAATCATAATTTAATATTTGAAGTAAATAAATATTTATAAGGACTTACATTCGTTTACATTTACATTATATCACAATTCAATTGTGATACATAAAGAGGTTTATTTATGTATCACTAATATATTAAGTCTTGAAAATCAGAAAACACACGTACTATTTATGTACTTGATGATTGCATTTGATTTTTCTTGAAATCCTTCTTTATTTTACAACTTGACACTATCGAGGAAATTGCTTAAGTTTGGTAACATTAATTTGACATTTTATGCGTTGCCAAATGCCTACATTATGATTGCGTTCCGTTTTCCAAATAAGAATCTTTGTGTTGTGCCCTAAATAAAAAGTGAACAAAATATACGCTTTTAGTAGACACACAAAATAAAAGATCTTTAAATAAAAGCTATAGTTATTTCATTGTATTTAATCTTAAATTTCCCAGAAGAATATAATAAAGAGTAGCTACGGGGAAAAGTATAAACGCCATCTAGAGGCTCAGCGCACTAAAGTAGCTGTTTAAAAATTGGTTCTGGAAAAAAATTATAGATGTCGTTATTTGTTGTAAAAACTTTTTTCAGTTGTTTGTTTTTGAATATCAGAATAATTTAAATGTATAAAATAAATTAGATATAATTCTATATTATAAAAAAAGAACTTTTGTTTCTTTTTCTCTAAAACAATTGTTGTATAACAGATATAAAGTGGTAATATGAAAAATATTAAAGGTGTTAGATAAATAGTTTTTAAATAAATAAATAAATTTTAAACAATTATTGCAAACATTTACATTGCACAAAAAAAAATATTGCAATCTTTTAAGACGCACGCGACCTGCATAAAAACAATCAGCCATTATTTTTGTCCGGCTTGTGAAAAAGATATTGTTCCAAGAAAAGGGACATTTCTGAAACAGCATCTGTTTCTTTTGTTCCGGACAAAAAGTATTTTTATGATGATGATTTTTTACAATTAGCTGTAATTAGTAATATTACAACAGGGTAAGCGAAATATCCTCTGTTTCCTTGTGCTTTGTACGTTTATTATAAATGTATTTTCTATTAAGTGTAAGAATATACCCTCGAGCGGTTTGGTTGCATGTTCGTATTTTTCACAAAGGACTAGAGTGAAATATAATCTTGTGCGAGTAGCTCTTGAGACACTGAGAGTGTGAGTTTAACAAGAAAAAGATGTTTTTACTTTTATTATCTAAGAAATGAAAGGAAAATGGCATTATTTTTATTGTATTGAAAGGTTATTTCAGTGTTCAAGAAACTTATAATAGTAACATTATAAATACATACATACATCACGCCTGTGTCCCATCGGAGTAGGCAGTGACTATGGATCTCCACTTGTTACGATCTTTGCATACCTCTCTCGCTTCCCTTACTTGCATTAGTCTTTTCATACACGCTTGTTTATTCTTGGTACTAAACAAAATAATCAATGAATCACTCATATTTGACCTGACTACGAGATATATAGCTTAAGGCATTTGTTTTAAATAACAGAAGAGTCACAAATATAATACCTACTTTAATACATATTTAATAACCTAAAATAAAACATCACGTAAATGATTGTATTGGTGGCGATCGCACACACAACCCGAGGCTTGCAAATCTACTGATACAAAACAAAAAAGATTAATGATATTTAAACCTAAATATGCGGTGTACCGTCAGTAAAATTGTACCTTCCCCTATGTCGGCGTAAGAGGCGACTAAGGTACCGGAACCAACAGATGGCGGTATATCTATCCGGAACTGCGTAGCTCAAATGCAACAGGGCGGGGATCAGGCTTCGCTCTGCCACCATAACAGCAGCAACTTTAGACAATATGAAGAAGTCCTCATACAAAGGTCGTCTGTATTGGCCACCTAACTCCAACCTATTTCTGCTGAAATTACTGGGTAATGTGACGTAATATTTTCATGTCATAAGGTTTGCAACTGTGATATTACGCGGACTGCATGCTTGTTTGTCGACTGGATAACAAAAAAAATAAAAGCAAAATTCTCCCTTTTTCTTGGTAGGCCTCCAGTGAGTGTTCTATGACTCTATTACAATTTTGCATGGTTTCCAGATTTTTTTAAGTTCACACAGCCTAGCTCGATGGTTTTTTTTATAGTTTCCTATAATAGATTGCAGGTTTGCTTTCTCGCTAACGCGCATCTCGCGTGCCTGGCGGCCCCGCGGGCGAAGTTTGTTTATAGATTAACGTTTTACTTATTTGCAATTTAGGGAGATTATTTTTTGTGTGCCGTGAGGTACCGACAGTGCCGTGAGGTACCGGCAGAGTAGAATAGTACCTCCCTCTATAACAGGTGTCGTCAGAGGCGACTGAGGTACCAGAACCGACAGATGGCGGTATATCTATGCAAAAAAGTCAGCTCAAATGTACAGGGCGAGGATTGGCAGCAGCATCCCCATCTCGAACGCTGTGCTCTGCCATTGCCAACACGCTAGCCCAGCGCGGCAACTATGGGCAACATGCCCCCTTTCTTGGGGAGGCCTATGTCTAACAGTGAACTTTTAATGGCTGTTACGATGATGATTTTTTGTGTTTAACCATGGAGTACCGACAGAGTATTTTAGTACCTCCCTCTGTACCAGGTGTCGTCAGAGGCTACTGAGGTACCGTAATCGACCATCCGAGCATGAGGTAGACCTCATACAAATGTCGCCTGTGTTGGTACCTCACTCTCGCCTATTACTACCGCCAAATATCAGTGTTCGCATTGCTGTGGTTTACAGGTGAGTTTTAAGATAAGCAGCGAAATTACAAGTAAATTGACATAATGACGCTAACTATCACGAGGTCTGTATACTCGTTTGTCGACTTGGTCTAAAAAAAGGTCAAATGCACATGGCAGTGATGGACAGCACCATTCAAGTCGCGAAGCTACGTTATGCGATTCAATAAACGATTGCCCTTATGGGCGAAGTCTTGGGGAGATCTTATTACAGGAGTGGAAGTCCAAAGGCTTATTTGATGGTACTTGATGATTTCGGAACACCCCTGCTGTTGGGGTAACTACTGACTTTGAGCGTGTAAACTATCACCACGAATTATGACCCCCTACTTGAACCCAATGCAGGTTCTTTAACCCAATGCAGGTTGCATTTGGTTCAAGTAGGGAGTCATAGCGAGTAGTGTCTTGAAAGAACCCAAACGCAGAATCCAATAGGTTGATGGGCTTGAACGAGGTAATTCCCGTTCCCACACCAGTATCCACCAGCCATCAATCCAATGTCAATATCGACCAGTTGAGTATTTGTTCATTTCTTGAAGTTATTTAGTCGATTAGTCCAGCTAGATTTTTGACGGGGCCAATGGCGCATATGGTAGTGATCCTATCTTGTGTACATAAGATCCTAGGTTCGATTCCCACCTAGAGCATATATTTACAATTTTACTGTGTCTGGTGTTATTTATGTGTATCGAGAAATTATATTTGTATTTTTTTTTGCTGTCTGTTATAAGTTAGACAAGTGTATGAGATGTTGTGTGAATTTATTATAATTATTAATTGTCCAACTTAGAGAATGGAGATTTTGAATCAATTCTGCTGCATTCGGAAAATCTTCGTAACATCTTGTCTCATATTGCTCACTGTCTTCAGAACCGATAGATTTATTTAGTTTAGGTACCTTTACACATATATGCTGTCATACATCCTAATCATCACCACCAGACATCCCCAAAAAGAGGGGATTTGCCCATACCATAATTGCTAACGCTCGCAAGAGTGTCGGCAATCGCAGAGCGCAACTGTCCTGCACTGTGAATTTGAGCTGAACTGTTTCGGATGAATATACCGCCATCTGTCGGTTCCGGTACCTTAGTCGCCTCTTATTGTACCTTATACCTGGTTCGGGGGAGGTACTATCTCTCTTCCGGTACCCCACGGCATTACATATATACATACTAATATTCATAATTAAATATAATATTAACTAGACAGTAATCTAGAAAATATGTACACGACATTTTTTTGTTTTTTTTTTATTGTATATATGTATATATACATATACATATATATACACACACACACACACACACACATATATATATACATATATATATATATATATATATATATATATATATATATATTATATAATTCTTTTTCCAATTTCCAATTGCCAAACGCTTGTCCAAGCGCGGCAATTATAGGCAAAATTCCCCCTTACCTGAGGGGACCTATGTCTAGCAGTGGACTTCCAATGGCTTTCATGATGATGATAATGTGGTCTCCATAAGCCATATCGGCCAATTCAAAGTAACTCAACGACCAAGAGACGGCAATCGGAGTCTTGGCGCGATTGAACCATAACTGAGGAGAACCGTGAAATAATTATATTACCAACATAGACAAGCGTATTAGCCTAGTAATTGAATTACGCTGATTCGGGTAGATTTGACATCGGGCACTGCAGTTGCTGATCACGCGTCCTACAGAGGAAGATTTTCTACTCTGGTCGTACGTTATCGATCAGTCCTAATACTTATATGTTGCTAACCAAGTATATAAAAAAACTTTAAATTCGGTCAGTGCATTGGGTCAGTAACACAAGGGTTGTGGGTTGGATATCATCCCGAACTTCCTGAATATTTTATTAGATAGTAATAATTCTCCTCATGAGATCCTGTATAGAGTTTTATTGTTTGTGGATTTGATCACCATGCACGACGAACATTTATGTGATGATGTTTGTTCTGTGTTTGGGTGTTAAATGTATATATATTTTATACTAATGACTCCTCTGTTGTCTTATGTTCGGTATTTGCTCTAAAGGCATCGGAGTTAGGTGTGTGAAATGTTGTGTGAATTTAATTTAATTGTAACTCGTAAAAATAAATGGTTTAGATTGCTCAAGAAGTTAAAAATAGGTGACCAATTAACAACGAATTTTCGACGAAAACGCTCGCCGCGGAATAATGTTGGCTATGCATGCAATCATTTGGGAGGCATGTTGATTTTTAGGAACTGATGACCGATGTGATAATAAACTTGATTTAAGTAAAAAAGAAAAACAGTTTTAAAATACAGACCTTCTATTCTACCTAAACTGTTGTAAGACGACACTTATGAATATCTAAGGTCATCAGGCTCGCTTATAGGTACTTATTATAAAAATAAATTAAGACTTATTCTTGGAAACACCATTTGTTTAATAATTATGAATTCTGTTAGACCAAGAAAAACCGGAGGAATAACGTGAGTTTGCCGTAAGGTAAGTACCGGCAGAGTAGAATAGTACCTCCCCTGAACCAGGTGCCGTAAGAGGCGACTAAGGTTCCAGAACCGGCAGATGGCGGTACATCCATCCGAAACGGAGCAGCTCTAATGCACATGGGCGGGGATGGGCAGCAGCATTCCCACAGCAAAAGCTGCGCTCTGCGATTGTCATCGCGCTTGCCCAGCGCGGCAATTATGGGCAAATACCCCTCTTCCTACAAGAAAGGAGGATGTTTGCCCATAGTTACTGCGCTGGGCAAGCGTGTTTGCATGCCCATCTCCGTCCTAAGCATTTGGGTTGAACTATTTCCAATGGATGTACAGCCATCTGTCAGTTCTGGTACCTTAGTCACCTCTTACGACACCTGTTGCAGTGGGAGGTACTATTCTACTCTGCGGGTACCTCACGGCATTACAGTACCCCAAACTCTATTGCTATTCTACACTACATTTAGAAACAGTATAATAGGTATATTGTAAATATTGACTACAATAATTAGTCTCAGTTAATGTTACTTAAAACCATTCAATTAAGTTTTTACGAATTACATTACCAATTTGTGTCCGGCCACAAATTCGGTTATTTATAGCCTCGAAGCAATTTAATTCTCCAGAAAATAATTATCATCGTGTAATATTATGTTTTAAATTTGTGTACAGAAAATTTATTGCGTATTTTTCGAGGTTTTATGAGACGGCATCATACAATTAAGTCGGGATACAACAGAAACACAAAAACTAGTAATAAACTTTAACATACTGCATTTGATGAAATTTAATATGTTCAGACCTGGAGGGGATATGTAATGAGTTATTGTCAATATAACAATTCATCATAATCACCGTTCATAACATATAATGACCAATTAAACGCACGAGTACCTCATTAACTTAAACCACACTTAAATTCATGGTGCCCACATCAGAATTTTTATTGCGCCAAATAAAAACTATAAAAGACAGCCAAGTTAACAGTCGAAAAACACGAATTATAGCGAAAAAATAACAAAAATAGCTGCGGCCAATTAGTTGGGGCACACTTGAAATGCTCGCCAGTGCACGCGAACTATAACTGCAGGTGAAAATTGGCTTCATTTTTATATACACAAACAAAATTTTACAAATGGATGAAACCGACAGCGTCGTAGTCTATTGCTTTTGAGTATCGAACGTATCTGTACTAATATTTAAAGAGATTGTTTGTTTGTTCAAACGCGCTAATCTCATGAACAGTAAGTCCGATTTTAAAAATCCTCTCAGTTTTAGATAGTCCAGTTATCAAAGAAGCTTAAAGGCTATCACACTATGACCAATAACAAGGTATAATAAATGACACTAGGTTTGTTCTACAACTTTACGCAGATGAAACCGCACGCGTTGCCAGTACAAATATATAAAATTGGTAGGTATTAAATTAATTTCGTTTGAATTCTCCTTAAGCATCATATAAAAAAAATATTTAACCGAATATTCTATATAATTCCTATAAAATTGAATGCAATAAGCACTGATAGCTAATGTCAAAAAGTTTTAAACATAATAAAGCCAGAATATTTACGACACTTTTATTTCGCAATCCAAAACCTCATTTCTCAGAGCCGAGCGAGTATTTTGAAAAAAAGAAGAAAAAAACATTCAAATTTCGAATGGAACACCGAAATGGCGGCTCGCTCCCCCCACGTATGCAGCTGCTTGGCCAAGGTCAGTGCCATTGTGCGCCGGAGTGCATTGCCCAAAGCTGCAGCGAAAAATACACGCACTCACACATGCATACGTGTGCATGTGCATTGCGGATTTGCAAGTGTTCGTGCGCGCGGTCCGCCGACAAAAAGTATCCGAATTGCGCGCCAAAGAATATTTCGGAGCATGCAGACATGAAGGTGAATTTACGATAATATGATGAAAGCATTTATTTGGACCGTTTTATGTGTGTATTGCAAGATATCATCATCATCTTCATCGTTACAGCCATTGGAAGTCCACTGCTGGATGTCGGACATAGGCCTCCCCAAGTAAGGGGGAATTTTGCCCATAATTGCCGCGCTAGGCAAGCGTGTTCGCAATCGTAGAATACCGCTTTCGCGACGGGGATGCTGCTGCCCATCCCCGCCCTGTGCATTTAGGCTGCATTGTTTTGGATGGATATACAGCTATTTGTCGGTTTTATTACGTTAATTGCCTCTGGAACAGGGGGAGGTACTATTTTACTCTGCCAGTACTTCACAGCTACATGTGATAAATATATAATACTTCTGCAAAATGAATAACATTAATAATCTGAAAAAGCCTCAAATATCTTAGGACATATAGATAATACGATTAATAAATTTGTGCAACAAATATGTTTTTTGTGTTTGCTCTTTGCTGTGCGTATTAACCAGCGTTTGAGGAATCCGTATAGTGATGCTGTAGACGAACTAATGTCATTTTCAACAAAATAAACTCTTTAACTTTATCCTAATGCAAAAAATCAATTGAAATATTTCGATAACTAAAACTGCACTCAATATTTGAGTCTCTTAAAATTTTATGAATTCGGATACTAATTCAAGACATTGTGAACCAAAGAATAGGATCTCAACTATAAATATTTAACTTATTCCTTCTTCTCTAAATAATTGTAGTTTTTTTATCTACTATATATGGCGCAGATGGTAGTGATCCTATCTTGTGCGCCAAAGGTCGTGGATTTGATACCCGCCCAAAGCAAATATTTATATGATGATATTTGTTTTTGTCCTGTGTCTGGGTGGTAAATATATATTTAAGTAGTATATTTGTGATTCCTCTATTGTTCGGCGTCCGTAACACAAGTACTTCCAAGAGGTCATCATATGTGCATACAGGTATTTCATATATTATATGAACTAACGTATATAAAACAAGAAACCCATCTAACAACCTAAAACCGGATCCATTCAAACACCAACCAGTCTAATCAGTCCGCCCGACCAATCGGAGCTATAATCTTTGACGGAAACGAGAACAAAAAATATAGTGAGCCAGTCAAAGTACCCGAATTGCACGCACACACGCGCAACGCCGTGAGCTGAGAGTAAGGTCATGGTCTTTCGGCGTATTCGGCAAGTTTCGGTTTCATTCGTCGCCTGCGCAGGGTCAGGGTTGGGCGGTGATTTTGGCTTTTTTATTGCACCTTTGTTCGATGGCCAGTGCTACGTTTGTTTACTTTTTTTAGGCTGCCTGGCGGGTTTTGGAACCTCCTTTGTCTGGTATTTTAGGGATTAGGTATATCTACAGTAGTAACTAATTAAGTACATAACATTTTATATTATATCTAACTATGTATATATTTTACTTGCATTAAGTTTAATTAGCATTAGTGCAATTTACAATTTAAAAGTCATGAATTTAGGAATATCGCGATTATGTAAATACCTCTAATGAAAAGAGAAAAAATCAATAAAGTCGAAGCTGATACTTCCTTCTTTTTAATAATAATAATAATAATAATACAAATATGTGCAAATAGCGGACTGGGAGATAATGCCAGTTGGCAGATAATGCCGTCAACCATTACACGAAACAGAAAAAATATATGTATATACTGGTGCAGACAATATATATACAAAATAGATAAACGTTACATACATATTTGTATAAATAAACGCAATAAATACATATATAATATACATGGGTTATAAAGTTAGAGAAGCAGCATCAGTAAATAAAGTACGGAGACAGCGTTTCAGGATAAATTTGTTTGGGGATTGCTTAATATTCAAGGGAAGGTCATTCCAGAGTCGTATAGCTGTCACTAACAGTTTTTGTCTTTTTCGTCTGACCTTTGTACAATAGCAGTGTCTTTGTTTTTAATTTGGCTTTTATAAAAAAATATATTTCTGTCAATAAATAAGTGTTTGAATTCGTTAATATGTATTAATTTATTATTTTTGTGTTTACATTTTCAACATTGTGTAATACCACAAGAAAGCTGTAATAATTAAAATAAATATTTCGCATAGTAAATAAAGAATATTATTATTATTAAATAATAACAAGTGCATTGACACGCGTTCTGGTAATTCTTAGATACGACCTTGACCACGTCACTGCCACACCAATTGAATAGTCCAAGACGCCCTAAAGACCCATCTTGCGATGAAATATAGACGTAAAGTTATAATTACAAAAATTGGAAGCCATCTCGCAACCGCAAATCGACAATGCATTACTTACCCGGTATTCGACTACAAATAATAATATAAAATAGCAGTAACAGCCAAATCGAACCGCTACGAACGAGTTCCGACTTTTTTATTTTGGCGGTTTCACATATTAAGCGCCCGCCATTTTGGTTTTTATTATTTTTCTTCTTTTATTTTTTTTTAATCATCGTCCTTGGGTGCAAGCGGCTCGGCGCCGCGGGCGACGCGAAAAACGGCCCGCGAAACAGTCAAAAATTATCGTGCCGAGGAAGTATGTAATTGTGGTTTTTGGTTAATATTTATTATTTCACTTTTGTATATATTGTCTTTTTTTTAATGATTCATCCTTTCAACGGTCGAACGAGATGTGACATTTGGTGGATGCGAGTAATCAAAAAATAAGCATTATTGTATTTGTTTTGTTTTTTATTTTCTGTTGTATGGTAGGTACCAGATGCGAGTTATATATTTTGCACAACATGTGACGTTGTTGTCTTTTTTTGTATTGGATATAAATTGCCTACCTGCAAATATATAAATATATATACCGTTTAGATGTTTAGTTAAAAATATATACCTATATAAATTTTAATTTTAATTGAGTATAAATATTTTAAAGAAACGTTCCTATAGTTACTGGTAGGTAGTAGGTAACGTTCCTGTAGTATAACGTTACCTACTAGGTAATAATTTTTTTTTTAATTGTAATTAAGTTCATGTATCTATTAGGGTGCTTATAAAAAAAAGTATTATTATAAAATAAGTCACAATATTAATTCTTCAATATTTAAATAAAATATTTGCCCTAGGTTATTAATATATAATTAAAAATTACTTTATGTACTTATATTTATTATGATAATATAGTAAAGATTGTATTTTGATGACTAATTATAAAAATCCTTTGTATATTCATGTTTAATAACAATAATATTTAAATTATGGTTAACATTTATTTTATGGTAGGTAGTCTTATTATGGTTATAATTAACATAATTCATATTTTTTTAATGTACTTAGGTTATTTTCAGTGTAAAAGCAATTACATGAGCAGTGTCTTTTTAGCTATCAAGTCTTAATCTAATGTCTATACGTATTCACAATACGTTTTTTCTTTTCTTTTATTAGTGGCGATGCCTGTTAATTTCTACTAATGAACTGAGTATTTCTGTAAGATGTTGAATAAAATTACCAGTAACAGAATACCGATGTTGTTTTTATGAAAGAAGAAACTTTCTTTTAGTCAACTATTAGACGTTGACGATAATAGGAATTATTTATTTGCTGGATTATTACTGCTGATAAGATTTTTACTGCTGCCCATCCCTGCCCTGTATATGATCTTCGCTGTTTCGGGTGGATATACTATTCCATGAAGTCCATATATGTTATATGACAATGTTTTAATATTTTAAATAAGAAGCAAATAAAAACCGATCAATTTGCGATCGGTTTTTGTTTCTTATTCATCTAGAAACTTTTCAGTACTCTTAACGGTAAGGGTTGAAAATACCATAAATAAAACAAACGAAAATTCAACAAATGAAAGAAATTTATTGTATACAGGTTTTAAATATCTTCGCACATTCTTACACCTGCCTAACCAGCCACGTCATTAAGATATTAACGTAAGTTATAAAGATCTTATAGATAAAGGACATTACATATGAAAAAGTTTTCACCTCAAATGATGCTAATGTTACAGTATACGTAAGAAACAGTTTTTTTTATTACAAACATTGTCTACAATTCCACAATTTCAAATCAACTTTTTTTATGTCGCCTAGCGACCTTTTTTGGACGTTATTTTAACTTTTTATTAAAAAGTCAGTCGAATCGTCGTAAGCTTAGCTCTTCAATTTTTCATTCTAAAAATTTGACTAGATTTAATACAAATAATGCTGTGCCAATCGATTTTTTTATCGCCAATTTTCATTTCATACCCCCACTCAGGTGACCGAGTGGGGGGTTAATATAAACCTATAAACATCACTTTTCTTACTGAGGAAGTGAAAAATATATAATAATAATCATAATTTATTAATATAATAGTTATTAATGAGTCGCTAAAATTAACGCAAAATCATTTATTTATTATCTGTTATGACAATTAAACAATAATAATAAAAACTAAAGGAACAAAATAACAAAAATATAAAGGCGAGTAAGGTATATTGAAAAAAAAATATTCCATTAAAACTTGTACTCAATCATTAAATAACAATATTATAATTTGATCTTGTTAGGTTCTTTAGAGGATTATATATTATAAAAAAAACATGAGCCATTCAATTCTAAAGTAGAACAGTGGCGCCTATCTTCTACTTGGTCCATTACCTGATATCCTTAGCAATCACAAAGAATCTGATACAAAATCGAGGCAAAGAAAACATCCATAAAAAAAGAAGTGTAATGTTCCCCAGCAATGTGATGTGTCCTGTTCTAAGCGTTTCTCAATAAATACAATCATGAAAATAATATTGAATTTACACTATCCATTTCAATAAAGATAACATTATTAATATGTCTAAAATTAAATGCTTCTTCTTGTACATATTTAATAAAAGAAATGAATGTTGAACATTCGTGAGCCGTCGGCCGGCTCACCGTTTGCTTTCCAGTATCCTATACCCTTCCACGATAATTCTAAATGTCAATAATAATAAGTCAATTATTGTAATAATAGTACAATAATTATTGTTTAAAATTAATCATCTAGAAATACATACAGTTGTAAAGGAAAACAATTAGTGACAATAAAGGTGGAACTTACATTAAGAACCGCGTCGTGACTTCGCTTTCAAACAACAGCCTCTGTGACACACCGCTGTTATTAAGAACACAGTGTGCCAAATGCGGTTGTATTTGGTGTACACGTGCGAGTCTCGCGCTGTTGTTGGAAAACGAACGTCGCGAAGATAGGTTATAGTCACACAAACAAACAACTTGTGTTCACATATGCTTAGAAATAAGATCTGGCATGTCTTTTACAAATCCCGCTCGACGAAACCTACGTGGAATTGGAACGGTTCTAAATTCAAAACATCGAATATGCATTCGAAATTCAATTCAAATTTAGAACGCAAAATAATGACGTCACGCCGCAGTTTCGCGCGCTCGGAACAGCTGAGATACGATTGCACTCACATTTACATAACTCGCGGAATCCCTAAAGTTTATTGTTTTTAATTAAAAAATGCAACTTCCCTTCATTGTCTTTTGTTCCTGGACCAGTCGAGGACCGTTCACACTAACCTAACCCTTACGCAGATTTTATATTTACGAAAAAAATTAACAAAATATTAAAGAATTACTACCTGCTACCTATTAATTGAAAATTACGCTACAATACAACTAAAATTCTTAAACTATATGGAAAAATGATTGAACAATATACAATAAAAATGATTCACTAATAACCCAGCGATCCCTTCAATCAGGCAAGGCGCGTGCGCGTCACGTTTTCTTCCTTAATTTTCGCGTTTAATTAACAGACATTTTCGTTTACTATTTTAATGAGGTATTTTGATAGAGGCAGCGTATTAATGTTGTTTACTGTTGACAATTTACACCGATGGGATCGTGGACGGGCCGCGCCTTGCGTTGCAATTTTAAAATAATCAAGTACTTACACAGAAAATGCTTTGGGCTCAGCGTAGACGTTGTATTTTATCCTTATATTTTCATGGTTGTATTGATTATTTTATTGTGTCAAGCGATCACTGATAATAACATTTTAAGTGTTAAGGCGGCGTATACCTTTGTACAGACCGGCCCAGTGTTAAATACACTCGGCATTTTCTACTACATATCAGTCGCAACTCTCTTTTTAACCCGGGAATTGATCCCCAAACACTTTGCACAAAAACAATGACGTATAACATCTCAATATAATATTATAATCATATATTGGGTTATTTAAAAAAAAATAAAGCCACTTAAAATTAACTAACGTTACAAAATAAGATTAAACAACATAATTATTTGTTCCCGATGCAAAAAATATTTTTTTTATATTATAATAATAATAAAAAAAACTAATAACATTCTAAACGGAATGTTCATTAATATCTAAGTTCTTTTTGCAAATTGTCCCATCCTATTATTTCTGTACAAACTTACACAAAATAACCTTTTTTTAAGCTATCAACAAATGTCAGGCATAACACACAGATCCGTGTACGTATTAAAAAAAAACAAACGTTGTTCGATTTTCAAATGTATGCTTTTCCAAACTCGTCCCGAAATGCGGTCTGGTGGGGCTGAGTGTCAACACGACGAATCAAACAAAAGGAGAGATACTCTTGGTAAATAATTGGAGAACGTGACATCATTCAGGTAAATGCACATAACGTTAAATATATAGATAACTCTTTAGGATTAAATGCTAAAAAGACGTCGAAAATTATGCACAGTGAAACGTAGGTGAAAGATGCTATCGACTAGTTTTAAAATTTTGAATATAAAAATTTTTGTTTCTCTCTGAGAATGCGTTCGACACATCTGCATTCAGGATATGTATTATGATTTAGATATTTAGAAAGAGCCGTCCAACAATACCGTAACTAGAATGAAAGTGTACAGTCGCGGGCCAGTTTGCTATGACGAACTGTCGACACGTACCTTTAGTCCTATTTTGCACATCAATTGTGGTCTCCGAAGAAAATGTATGACACTAATTTATAAGTTGTATATAATATATGTATATCTTAATTACATACACAATACAAAGACATCTTAATTTTCATGAGGCGCACAAGTACATGTATTTACTATTAGTATCGTATGATAACTTTATATTCAAATAGTTTTTACCTAAATTTATATTTTTTGAGAGCGTATACATTTTTTTTCATCTCGTACTTCAATAATATATTTTTGATTGAACACCAAAAAATTTCACAAATTTGAAGATATCAATTTTTTTTTGAGGATTTTTGGGTTAATTTTATTTTTTTTTTCTTTAAAGTCGACAAGAATATAATAATGATTATCCACACTTTTGTATAGTCGATAAAACATTTAAAACTTGGACCATGAAAAATAAGAATATATCTTCTTAAGATACAATAATTAGTACATAAAATATATATAAGTTCGCTAGATGTACATACATACTACGGTACGTACGTGTATGTATATGTTGGGTATCCCCGTCGCCAATCAAACCGCACTCGTAATACCTAAATATCACATTCAGTAATATGGAAATCCACGTGTTGTATTAGACACAGTTAAAATTACTATTTTTTATACAAAATAATAATTGCACAAAAGTCCGATCTGGCTTCGATACACCGAAGCTCCCTCGCTGACACGACGACCTAGCTAAAACTACTGCCTTCCTCTTCTTTAATCTCGCGATAGAAAAAGACGGTTAGACAACCGCACTACCCGCCAAATAGCGCTAATAATTTCATTCAATATATTACCTATCTAATTATAAAAACACCGCACAAAATCTGCAATAGTTCACTTAAAAATCAATAACATTTACACTCATAGCTAGCTTTATAATTAATTTGTTACATTGTTTTTTTTTTATTTACTTAAAATTATTTAAATAGTTAATTTTTAACTTTAACTTTTGGTTGTGTTTTACTTAAAACAAGGTCAAAAATCGAGGCTTTAAATATTCGCAGAAATTTTGTACAACCCCTCGCAGGCATCGGTCGCGCAGGGTTATTCCATTCCGTCACAATATATCATTGAGAATTTTCATTACGTGAAACATATTTTTAATGAAAATATAATTTTACTAACACCAGCTCATACTGTACTCAATTTCGTTCCATTTTTATATTAATCTTTATCGTATACGAATTATTGGTAAATAATTAAACTGATTGTTCTCTTATAAGTGAGTAATATGCTTTGGATATGCCGAACTGGTATTAGTAAAGTGAACAATTAAAAATATAAGAGTTTAACCAGAATAACACCTGCCTCAACGGATGACACCAAAAGGATCCGAACGTCGGTATCTAACTCTACTTGTGATTTTGCATAGTAAAGCTGTGTTACGTTGAACTGGTTGTGACTTTTAGGTAACTATTGTGTTATTTGGTGATTAAAGTGACCACGTATGAATATTGTAAGGTGAAGATCGCCTGGGCCGCAGAGGGAAGCTAGAAAACAACGGAAACTTGCGATTGTGGAGACAACTGCGGCCAACTTAACATTGGTCAACCCAGTGCATGCCGGAGCGCGGGCGAAGCCTGCATCTAACGTTATTGTCACTACAACAGTATGTATACATAAATAATGCGTGAGTTTCGTACGAAGAATCCTTAAATGTTCTATTGCACACTAAAATGTCGTCAATGTAAGTTGCGTCGCCGCGCCGGATGCGGCCGGGCCGCGGGGCGCGGGCCGCGGGGCGCGGGCACTCGACGCCTAGGCACAACAGGTCGTCCCGGACGACGCACTGGATACGGAGCGGCGGGGCGACAGCCGGCGCCGGGCCGCGGCGACCGCGGCCGCCTTCGGCCGGGGCGGCGACGCGACACCGGGCCCGCGACGAACCTCGACATTTCGGACTCGCGCCTCTCCCAACGGAATGTACTTTACATAATATTATCACAAGACTGAGGAGATCGGAGCGTCTCGGCGCGTATCGGAATGGCGAACGACGGCACCGGCCGCGTCGCTTCGCCGGGGAAGGCCGGGAGGCGGCACTAGGCGCGGTCCGGGGGTGCGGCGGGGG
>JACJUM010003317.1:9902240-9941958 GCA_020976665.1 Heortia vitessoides
GGGCGCGGACGCGGGCGCGGAGGCGGGAGCGGGCACGGGCCGCGCGTCCGCCAGCCGGTGCATGAGCGCGGCGCCGGGCCGCTCGAGGCTGGACCGGATGATGCCCTCGAGGAACGAGCCGTTGGCGGGCGGCGGCGCCTCTTCGCGCAGGCGGCGCATCATGTGCGACGCGTACATGTCGGGCGCGGGGGGCGCGTACCCCGCCGCCGGCCAGAACGGGTACCCGGGCGTGTAGGCGGGCGCGTCGGGCCCGTTCATCCCGTTCGAGAACGGCTTGGTCGGCGGCGGCACTTTCGGCTGAGGCTTCGGCGGCGGCTTGGGGTCTTGCTGCGGCTTCGGCTCTCTCTTCCGGGGCCGCATCAAGTGTCGCTCCTTCACCTTGTACTCCAGCGTGGAGTGCGGCACGCCGTAGTACGAGCCGGCCCTGTGCACGGACATCTCGCCCCTCTGCACCGCTTTCACGGCCTCGACGAGGCTGTCCCTGTCGTAGTTCCTGTACTTTCCCCGTTTAGGCCTGGTCCCCTTGCCGCCCGTGGCGGGCTGACCGTTGTTGGTCGCCGCCTTCGAGTTGCTCGGGACCGGGTAGTTCCTCTGGTTGTCGGGGGGCGTTTTGATGACGGACACGTGTCGGTCCGGCGCCCTCATATACTGCAGGTCGGAGGGCTGAGGCGGTCGGTCCGGCAACTGCTGGAACTTTTGGCTAATGCTTCTTACTATGACGTCGTTGATGGACGTGAACAGATGCTGATTGGGGGGCTGCTGATCGGCGAAGAACGGTAGAGGGGCGGCGGGATTGAGCGAAGGCTGGTGCGACGGTATGATAGGGGTGATCGGGGTCACGGGCGCGGTCACTGGCGTGGCGGGGGACGAGCTTTTGTCGTCAGGGGGCGGGAAGGTCGGTATCTTCAGTATGACCGACGGGGGAGATTCTGGCCTGTCGGGGTCGCTGTCGGGGTCGGAGTCGTGCTGTTCGGTGGGCAGGCCGAACTTGTTGACTTTGTTGCGGAGCGTGGAGCGCGGGATGCCGTAGACGACGGCGGCGCGGCGCGTGCCCAGCCGGCCCGACTGGATGTCGCGTAGCGCCAGCGCCAGCTCGTCCTCGGTGTACGTGCGCCGCGCGCCGCTGTTCACTGTCGACTCTAGGATAGATCGCTTCAACCTGCAACAATTCATACTCTTCCTTATTTGTCTTTGTTTAACAAACCTCAAACGATCTTATAATACTTAAAAGTTTCCACGCTGAACTAGTAGAAATCTCATGCATAAGCAATCATGTTAAATAGGTAGCGAGTGCTATTGACGTCCCAATTGATGAACGATAATAGCTTGAACTGATGGCGCCCTGAACAACATTCAACAAGCAATTAATGTGGAATGGCCCACAAGAGAGCCGACGTGACATAGCATTGTTTGTCTGACTGTGACGAATGCGCTGGTCACGCCCAAAGTACGAAAAAAGGACACTTGATTCATGAATCACCCGATTTAGGTCAGGCTTAGTCGAACGTTTCAAAACTTCACTATTAAAGCAAGATAAGCGAAACGCGAAATATTTACTCTGTGCCTCGCCGATAACGGGCTACCATGAATGCGTCTTTATCTTTTCCCTTTTATTTTCGACAGCACGCCATATGCGTCCTTCTCGTTTACAAATTAGAGTTTTATATCGTTCGGCGATCGTCAACGTCTTTGGTTTCATCTTGGTTTAGCTTTCTTATTTTTCGATGTGGCAGCCGAGGGAATGTGCGCTTTATGCGGAGTGTATTGGGGTGTGTATTCGGATGGTGGAGGCGCGTGTATGGTGAGGATGCAAGGTCAACGAACGAAGACGATCGGTTGCATTTTTATTTGTTTTGGCGACTCGACCCAGATCGCGAGCAGCAGAATGAATTTATTCTATTATCGATCGGGCTTTGTGTATTATAAAGATGTACCACCGGGAGCTTGTCTTCGTCTGTTCGTACGTACTTCTGGACACTTCAAGATGTCATTAATTTGTAGGTATTTAATAATTTAATGCGACGTACCTTTCCCTTACTTGCAATATAATTTTCTATAATAAATAGATTTTACGATATCAATGTAATTTTTCATGGTAATGGAAGATATTAGTAATCCAATGTTGTCTTATGTTTCATTCGGAAATTATGTTATCACTAGCGGGTTGCCAACTTTGTGACTTGAAGATATTATGTAACGATACCCAGTAATTTCAACGTCTCTCTCACCCTCCAAACCGGAACATAGCTATTTAGCAGTAGAAATAGGTGAGAGTGAGGTATCAATGCAGACGAACTCAAGCTACGCTCATGCCTAATTTCATCGATATCAGTTTACTGATTAACCGTTAAAGCATCATAAACAGACAGACTAATTTATAAGACGCCGCGGGGTACCGGCGGTGTAGAATATTACCTTTCAGTACTCGGTGTCGTATGAGTCGACTAAGGTACCAAATGGCGGTATATCCACCCGAAACAGCGCAGCTTAAATACTACAAGGTGAGGGCTGTAGCATCCTCGTCGCAAAGTTGCGCTCTGCGATTACCACCACGCCTGCCCAGCGCGGCAATTATGAGCAAATAGACCCTGATCTTGGTAGGCCCAACAGTGAACTTTTTATGGCTGATATGATGATGATGATGAATTTAAAAGAAGTTGCAGAAGAAGCGGAACGAATCTATTCTGTTATCGATTTGTGTATAGTAAAGATTTGCAATCGGGAGTTTGTCTACGCCTGTGTTGGTACGTACTTCTGTATACTTCAAGATGTTATTATTAATTTATTGGGTTTTAATAAATTAATGCGGTGTAGCTTCTTTAATGGGTATTTTACGATATCAATGTAATCTTCCATGGTAATTAAAGACATTAGTAATTCAATGTTGTCTTATGTTTAATTCGGAAAATATATTATCGATAATACAGCATTCAAAATACACTTTCTGTTTTATTTTCAGTATTATACAATTATATAATATTTGGGTGACACCCAGACGTTGCTCGAAGGTCAGAAAGTGCTCATTAAGTTTATTTTAATGTTCTTGAAAACTATAGCCGCTTTTGAAAAGCCTTACGATTTAAGATGCTTTCAATGCAGCCTATAGACGCTCGTGATATCACAAGGATATCACTAGCACGTTGCCAACCTTGTGACATGAACATATAATGTCACATTACCCAGTAATTTCGCTGCCTCTCTTACCCTTCAAACCTTAAGTAGAAATAGGCTTTATATTATTGTATTTAAGTCGTGACGTCACGGGATGAAACATGTCTCTATCAAGTGTTATAACACGAGCGAAGGCAGTTGGAGGCCTGTTTTAAATACATATTATGTATATAAAACAGGCCTCCAGTTTAAAAAAAAATACTAAGATATTGTTGAGATACTTATATAGAGAAGTATCAATAAGAACGCGGGATCCAACTGGTACTAATATTCAATCATTATCATCATAGCAAGTCCACTGATGGACATAGACCAACATAGGAAAGATAGGATTGTGCCCATAGTTGCCGCGCTGGGCATGAGTGGTGGTAGAGTAGTATCACGACGGGATACTGCTGCCCAACCGCACGCTGTTTGAGCTACAGTTTCGGGTGGATATACCGGTTCCGGTACCTCAGTCCCCATCTACACCTGGTATAAAAGAGGTATATTCTTTTCTGCCGCAGGGCCTTAAAATACACACATGTTATTCTCATATACCGACCGTATTTTCTTTGTACAAAGAAGTATTTGTTATCAAAAACTATATTTAGTATAATTTCATCATCCAAATAAATCAAGACAAATACTTGGACTTGAGTCTAGGGTTGCCATTTTAAATTCTTATAAATTAGTCATCCTGAATGAAATTGTTAATGATAGTCTAGTCTAATCTGTAAACTGATTTATAACACTAGTAGCAATACCCACAATTTCGTCCGCGTGGAATAGTGACTGGGTGGTATAGCCTTTCGATAAATGGACTATCTAACACTGAAAGAATTTTTCAAATCAGACCAGTTCCTGATATCAGCGCGTTCAAACAAACGATATCGGACGATGCTCGAAGGTGTATTAAAACATTCGTGAGATTCAAACCTCGGACCTTACGCGTATGGTTGACCAGAGCCAGCAATCACAAGACTTGGAGAATCTTATAGAGTTAGTTAGCGTGCCCTTTTGCTTCGGTTAATATTAGGATGGGTGACCCAATATTCAACATCATTCGTGGAACTAGTGCCGCTATTTTATTGCGTCTAGTGCAAATAATGCGCGTGGAAGAGTTACTGAACTTAACACGGCGCAATTAAACAACTTTAACGGCTTTAAAATGCGGTTCATATCTCTTTTTACATTTTTAATTCGTTATTAATGTAAAAGATACTATCAGCACCTGCGTGGATGGGAACGCGCATGTTCAAAATTAAAAAAAAACATAAAATAAATGAAAAAAATATAAGTAATTGTAACTTACAAATCCTGTCACAACATCTTTTGTCAATCTTGAGAAACGTCGAACTAAAAACTTAAGTAAACCGCGTTTTAAAACCGTTAAAAGAGTAAATTTACTATGTGTAGTGAACGCGTAAATGTTATAAAATATAATTAATTTAATATTATAAACGCTGGCAACCCTGCGGTTGATAGGCCGTTTCGCAATCCTCAAGGATCGTTGACACCCCACGATAGAAGGTTCCTTGACATCGGACCGTTTATCGGACGTTTTAAACACACTTTTATTGCGAATTAGGTGCGCTTGCGTTTTGATAAGCGAAAATAACTTTATGTTTAGTTACTTGGTCGCGGTCCGCTTTTGTTTTGTGAGTTTATCGCGCATTATGTTTTATTTTATTGGTTTGTTTTAATCATTTGTTTGTGGCCGGTCATTGTTTTGTTTGTGGAAGAATGTATAGCTATAAAACGTAGCTTGGACGCCGGCGGGTTCTATTAACACCAACCTTTTGGCTGGAACCTTTAGCTTGTTTTTTTTTCAAATATATACATTCAACACAGGAATCACAAATATAATATAACACTTATGTCAGAAGTACCAAGAATAAACAAGCGCGTACGATAGGACTAACGCGAGTAAATGAAGCGAGAGAGGTATGCCAAGATCGTAATAAGTGGAGATCCATAGTCTCTGCCTACCCTGATGGGACACAGGCGTGATGTATGTAAATACTTATATTCAACATCCAGACACAGAACAAACACAAATAATATTTGTCCTGGTTGGGGATCGTACCCTTGACCTTTAGCGTACAAGATAAGATCACCATCTACGGCATCGGTACCGTTTGTAAATAATATTCTGGAGTATAGTTAAAAACGGTTCTGTCTGCGTGATGGAGTTTCAAACGCCATGCTGTATATAGTGATAAGGATTTCTTGGCATAAACCACTAGGTTATTCATGGGACATAGATCACCGTCAGCTCTAAAGGTTCTTGGATGGAATGGGATTGAATTCGAATGCTCTACCATCTACGATTAAGACAATGGTTTGTTAGCACCGACGCCGGTATGGGTTAGGTGTTATTGGATCCCTAATCACTGTCAGTTTTTCTTGCAGGCTCTTTTCTGGTGGATCGTGTGATGAACCTGCGGTCAATTTAGTTGTAAGACCCGTTCAGTGATGGCAGTCTGGTCCTGAGATGGGCTTGCTGTATGACGATAAATGATAGATGTGATATGTGACTCTACGATACTCCGATGCCAAAATAGCATTGTAGTACGTAGAGTCAGTAGTATCATTGTTTTTTTTTAATATTCAAAAGTGCCTGTGGTTAGGCCTTATTGAATTAAAAATATAATGATAATTTTGATTTGATTTGTTCAACTGCAATAACTCGGGCTTCTGGGTGGGTCCTCTTTTTTCAAAACAACTGGCTTCTAAAGCACAATAAATAACAACGTATTTTATTACGTATCGTTTATTTTTAATAGACGATATTTCTAGCCTCATAACAGGAATTTCGTGTAATTCCTTCAAGGAAATATAAATAATTTCCACAACAGAATGGAATTTTATGCGTCGCCTGAATAAATGCCTCTAATAGCACATTTAGTCGGTACAATAACTCATGGCAGCTCGGGGGAACTGCCATTTGCAATTTTCTATGGAGTCTGCACTATGGGTTCGTACTGGCCATAACTTTTGAGGTGACGTTCCAGTGTAGAAGCGAGGCGATGGTTTAATATCGCGCGAGTAATTAATATACAATATATTAGCCGTGGTGTATGAGCGGAGTAGAAGAGTACTTCTCTCGGTGCAGGGTGTCGAAAGAGGTAACAGAGATACTGGCAGATGACGGCATATCCTTCAGAAACAGCGTAGTTCAAATACAATAGGGTGAGGATGGGCAGCTGTACACTTAGTAGTACTCCGGTGGCAACCCACGGCACAAAAATAAACCCTCCCCTCTTATTGCAGCAGGTACAAAGCTACTACCACTCCATTACATGAGGTAGACCTCATACGTCGTGGTCTGCATTGGTAATTCACTTTTACCTATTTCTACCACCAAATAGCAGTGTTCGCATTGTTGTGTTCCGGTTTGAAGGGTAAGAGATGCAGTGAATTTACTGGGTACTATGTAATATCCTCAAGTCACATGGCTGGCAACGCGTTAGTGATATCCTTGTGACATTACGAGCGTCTATTGGCTGTAGTGACGCTTACTATCACGCGGACTATACGCTTGTTTGTCGACCTGATCAAATAAAAAAAACCCGTGTAGCAATTAATTTCTGTATCTTAATTTTACTTCTATAACATTTCGCAGTATAAATTTCTGTCCGATTACGCAATCGCAACAGTGGAGCGACATCAGAAACAAAGGTAGCTTGCTCACTGATCCAATTCCGCTCGCGGTGTACGTCACCTTTACAATTGGCAACAGGCGCGCTCGTACAATCCAACTTCCTTGGGTTCGGATATCACAAACAATAGTGATGTGAACGCACCCATAAAATCTTGAAAACGAAACTTTGATTGGCGCGGGTCGATGACCTTTTGACGTTGACGGATAATGGTTCCGCGATAGTGGAGATTTATTGGCGGGATTCATTTGTTTTGGCGCCAAACACATGTCGGGACGCGGTGATATATCGACTGAAGGTTGATATTGAACAGGCCAGAGTTTAAAGGGTTCGCAATTCATTGAATCGGTTTGACAGGCCCGATGGCGAAGATGGTAGTGACCCTGTCTTGTGCACCTAAGGTCGTGGGTTCCATCCCCACCCAGTAAAATATTAAAATTTTGATATTTATGTTTGTTCTTTGTCTGGGTGTAAAATATACGTCATCATCATCATATCAGCCATTAGAAGTCCACTGCTGGACATACGCCCCCCCAAGTAAGAGGGAATTTTGCATTTGAGTCCTGTGCATTTAAGTTACACTGATACCGAATCAGTGCCATACCGCCATCTATCGGTTCTGGTACCTTAGTCGCCTTTAGGACATCCGATACAGAGGGAGATAATATTTTACTCTGCCGGTACCTCACGGCACAAATATATGTATTTAAGTATCTGTGATGTTCATAAAACAAGTGCTTTAAGCGACTTATCTCGGGATCAAGTCAATGTTAAGTTATTTATTTATTTATTATTATTTATGCGAATCTTGTTCATTTATGGTATCATTCCATCTTGTGGTGTCCGAAGGGTGTCAGTCAAATATAATAATCAAAATTATCTCCCTTCCTTCCTCATAGGGTTTGGACCCAAATTCCAAAACGAAACAATAATAGCAAAATTTATAATTTTGTACGTTTGTAGCGATCACTATTGAAATGTCATAAAAAATACTTTACTCATTATGATAACATAAGGCGTGCGGTACTGACAGAGTAGAATAGTATCTGCCCCCTGTACCAGGTGTCACAAGAAGCGACTAAGGTAGCAGAACCTACAGATGGCGGTATATCCATCCGCAACAGTGAAGCTCAAATGCACAGGGCTGAGATGAGACACGCTTGCCCAGCGCGGCAATTATATGAAAATCACCCAACTTCTTGGGGAGGCCTATGTCTAGCAGTGGACTTCCAATGGCTGATGTGATGATAATGATAAATATAAGCCGAATGCTATCGATAATAGTAATTTACGTTTGAACCTGTGCATTAGACGAATACAAAGACATTGGCTAATGGCATCGACCCTAATTATCGCGACAGGCCGATTGGCAATTAAACGAAGCACAAGTAAATGGATTAGGCGGTAACCCAATGCCCTCAATTTGCCATGAATAGGTATATAGGTATTCAGTATCGGCGATTTAGTGTTTACACGTACGAACTAAAACATGCGTGTATGTGACTAGAATCGTTTGCGTTGGCGTTAGGTACCGGCGCAGTCAAGTACGATACTTTTAGCAATAGATGGCGGTATAGCCACACAAAGCGTATCTCGAATGCATTTGCTTTTTTTTATAATAAAAATCCTTGTTAGATTCTCAGTGCTTGCTTTTAAAACAAGTAGAAATGGCAATTGTAAAACAAAATTTGATTCTTACAGACATAACGCAAAAGAGATATATTACTTAAAATACATGTATTCAAGACCCAGACACAAAACAAACATAAATAATCATATAAATATTTGTCCAACCTGGAGATTGAAGCTACGACCTTTGGCGCATAAGATAGGAATACTACCATATGCGCCATAGGCTCCACCTGCCATAACATGGCACGAAACCTTACCCCCAATGGAGGGCAATACTTGTTTTGTCAGGGGCGTTCACTTATCTCCAACCTTAAGGGTATACATGAAGGAGCAGCCGTTCCTAGGATAGCTTTTTTAGGATGCTCTCTAATACCAGTGCAAACACCTGATGCAGCAGGTCCTGACGATGGTCCGGGCCTACTTCTATTAACGACTAGTTTGTGCCATTCCATAGCGGTTCCATTCTTCATCATTACAGCCATCGAAGTCTATATCTAGACATAGACCTCCCCGAAAAAGGGGGATTTTTGCCCATAATTGCCGCGCTGGGTGGGCCAGGTGCCAGGGTGGGGATGCTGCTGCCCATCATCACCCTGCACATTTAAGCTACACTGTCTCAGATGGATATACCGCCTGCTGTCGATTCTGGTACCTTAGTCATCCCTTACGGCATCTGGTACAAGAGGAGGTACAATTCTCTAAACTGAATTCTCTGAATTCTCAAAACTCTGCCGGTACCTCACGACCATATTCTTGTTAACACGAAATAGCATATCTATATGATCTACTGGTATAATACCTGTTATCGAGGATCTTCGAGTCAGGGGGCGGGGTCCCGCTAGTGCTGGAGGTGGACTTCGCGCTAAGGTCCAGGGGCTGCTCCACCAGGGTCGGAGACGATGGGGCCACTACCTTGTCTCCCACTTCTGGTAGCCTGAGGATGGTTTATATTGTTAGTTTTAGGTGAACAGACAATTGTAGTTAGAATGATTTTAGACTTTTATGCAGCTTTATGATGCCATATCGTCGATGATAGTGGAAACCCGCGTAACTAGCAGTTGCAAATATAGTTGAAATTTCAATTAGAAAAGATGGAAAATGGACCTTATTAACTTAAGCTACAAATGCGGTATTGAAGTATCATCGACGATATATGAAGTTGAATTAATATTTTAATTAAGAACTAATTATAGAGCATAGTTCACAATAGTTTAAGATATATAGTTAACTGGACAACGTCTGTCGTGTTGGCTACAAAATTTATATCATTATCATTACAGTCATTGGTCCCCAAATAAAGGTAATATTGCCCATATTTGCCGCGCTGGGCAAGCGTGTTGGCAAACACAGCGCAGCTATCGCAACGGAGATGTTGCTACCCATCACCACCCTGTGCATTTGAGCGACTCAGTTTCAGATGTTCGTCAATTACATTAACGTGGCAGTTTAAAAAAATAATAAATGCCACATTTTATTGTGTTAATACATAACGTATACCTAAACACTTTAATATATTGTAATTAAATGTCACAACATTATTTGAAATTTCAAAAGCTTCGAACGGAAGTCTATAGAGGTTGTATCAGAGAGCATCACGTGATCCAATTGACGTTTAGAATTACTTGTGTATTTTGATATTGTAAAATCTTAAAATAAAAGATATAATTGAAGAAGGGATATAAATGAACTTTAAATACAGTTTGTTTGTATTTTGCAGGTAAGATAAATGTGTAATAGGCGTAATTAAATGATATTGATTCTAATATATAATTGTGGTAAAGAAAATATTACTTTTTGTTTTCAGAGAAACAATTTGTGGTTTATTTTGAAATTCCTCAATAATATTTCTTATATGTATATATACACGTGAGTAGGCAGAGTAGCATAGAGTACCTCTCCCTATACCGAGTGTGGTAAGAGGCGACTAAGGTACCAGATAGATGGCGGTATTTTCATCCGAATCAGTGTAAATCAAATGTACAGAGTGTACTCATTCGTGGGGAGGCCTATGTACAGCAGTGGACTTTTATTGGCTTTTTTAATGGCTTAATGTATATATATATGTGTGTGTATGTATATATATATGCGGTAATTGTGTTCTGTCTGGATGTAACTCGGTCAACATGTCATTTCGTAAGGTTAAAATAACAATGCATAAGGCGCCATACTTCACACGATACCAGGTGGCTTTTTAGCACCATTTTAAAAACCTAGTCTTTAAATCATAATTATTCTGTAAAAAAATAAATAAATTCCCAAGACATCTTACACGTTGACCTGACTCCGTGATAAGTAGTTTGAAACTTTTGGGGTACGGATATCACATAACAAAGGTGTTACAAACGTAATACTCATGAAAATAAAAAAACACCCAGACACAGAACAAATAAAAATATTTATTAAGTAGATATTGCTGGTTATATTATATATTATATAGCTCTGGTTGGGGATCGAACCCATGTCATTAAGCGCATGAGATAGGATCACTACAATCTTCGCCATTTGGCACATCAATCAAAATTAAATGTACTCGCATCATACCATTTGATATATAAATGCATATCTTTAAAGGCGAATGGAATCTGTTTACTCCAAAAAAGAAAAACGGTTTTCAAGAAGGTTGCAGTCCACACGCATTGATGTCATTCTAATAATGTCGAAAATGTCGCAACGTTTAGCATCAAATAAAAACCAATTTGTACAAATCGCGTCACAAAATAGCCATCAAAGAAGCCGTAATGTAACCGAAACATCGTTTAAAACGTAACGGTTCATTTACCGGTTTTTTACAGAAGCCGTTAAAAAATAGTCTTATTAAATGAAATCGTACCTGAATATAGAATAAATGTAATCACCATATTCGTGGTAGTACCGAAAGTTTGTGTATCCCATGTTACGGGCACCAGGTCTAGTGGTGAACTAACTATGGTGCCGAAATTGTCGTGACCTTTAAGTGCAGTGTAGTGGGTTATTCTGTTTTAAGTCGATCGATTGAAAGATTTAGGATTCTTATTTCATTGGACGTTCACAGCTGAACAACACACATTAACTGATGAATTTAAAGGTCTTGTCTATAATTGCAACGGCCGGCAGCTGTGGTGGTAGACTAGTTGATGGCGAGGATGCTGCTGCCCATCCCAAGTTAATTAAAATTTCGTTAGTTAGAGCAGATACACCACATATTTTGTTAGGTTTGCCGGGCCCAATGGAGTAGATAATAGTGATCCTATTTTGTGCTCCAAAGGTCGTGGGTTCGATCCCCACCCAGATCAAATATTAATATAACAAAATTTGTGTTTGTACTGTGTCCGGGTGTTTAATATATGTATTTCAGTATTATAATTGTGATTCCTATGTTGTCAGATGTCCGTAACACAAGTGTTTCGAGCTACTTATCTCGAAGGCATTTCAATATATGGGATGCTGCGTGATTTTATTGATTAATAGTCTCGATACCTCAGTTGCCTTACAAAACCTTGCTTAGAGATAGATAATATTATATATAATAATACATTTTTATATTACCTATCACTAGCAATTATCAAACATGTAGCTACATGAAATAAGGATCTTATAATAAAAAAGGTAAAGTTGATAGTTGCTCAGACATATCTATCAGATAATCTTTGGAAGGATTTGAGGAACATAGAGACTCAAATGACTGGGGCAACTTAATGTGCACCTACATGCCATGATAGGCCTGGTAGAGCATTGGGTTGTGATTCTTCCATGTACGTCGAAGGTCGTTTGTTCGATCCCCATCCACGACAAATATTTATGTGATAAATATTTTTGTTTGCCGTGTTAAATATTTAAGTATTATATTTGTGATTCCTCTGTTGTCTGATATCAGCAACTTAAGCTCCCTAAAACTCCACTCCTTTAAGCGACTTATCTCAGAGTCCGGTTTAAGTATGAAATGTTATGTAAATAAAAAAAAGCCTTTTAAGAAATAATTGTTTTAACTACATTTGCCCGCGACTGCACCAACATTTCCTTACTCTAATCTTTACTCTAGATCTGTTATTCCCAGAAGAATGTGCCGCTGTCTGCTGCCAATTCCTTAACGAAAAAGCCATATCTGAACGTGACCACGTTTTCGAGACAAAATATGTAGTTCTAGACTAACAAGTAATCTCTCATATCCATCCATCCATACAAAATTTGGCGTTAGTAATATTAGTGGAATTTATATTTGTTTCTGACGGATAATATACAGATTATAAATACTTTTCTAATGGCTTTTAAATATTTTAAATTAAGTAGTTCCATTTTTAAATTCTAGAGAACGCTCGCCGTTGAAAGAGTAGTTTTATTATGTTACATCTGCTATGATGTTACAATCGCAGAATGGACCGACTTTGCAATTAATTCGATAATAATGTCGGGCAATGTTTTATCAGCTTTTATTGGGGACTGCGTATAAAGAAAGACAAATTGATAACTGTGTGTCATTTGTTCAGATGCACAGAACTGCACAGCATTTCGCGCCCGTTTCCTGCGCGCACCTGCGCAAGCACACCGCGGGATAATATTTGGTGACTCCGGTAATACGAGTCTGTATGCGCTCTCGAATGACTCTTGCATCTATTAATATGTAATTACAGTCGAAAATCTGATAAATTGTGGTATTTTTTTATTTATTTCAAAATGACTCTTGCCGCGTGAGTTTGTCCGCGTCTTAATAGCAATAAAATACCCTATTTCTGATGTACGTTATTTTATGTATATATATATTTTTTTTATATCATATGCATTTATTGCGTTTATTTATACAAATATGTATGCCACGTTTATCTATTTTGTATATATATTGCCTGCACCACTATATATATATATTTCTGTTTTGTGTAATGGCTGACTGGGAGATAATGCCACCTGGCATTAAGTCCGCCATTTGTACATTTTGTAACATTTTGTGCAATAAAGTTAAATAAATAAAAAATAAATAAATAATAACTTTTATTTAAAAAAGACATTGCACTAAGCGTAAAGATTGTATCGCTAACTCCAGTCCACGATTGTCTGGTTGTACATTGACAATTGGAAACAGCTCAAGCAATTTTAAATATTAGCTTAGAAACTATAACGAAATATTATTAGAAGATAAATCGAATTAAAGTAGTAACAAAAATAAAAGACTGCAAAAATAAAATAATAGTAGATGTGAGTGTGTATGCGTGTGTATTAGTGTGTATGTGTGTGTATTAGTGTGTGTGTGTATGTGTATGCGAGTGTGGAGTATATCAGCGATAACTCATGTCTAGTGATGATATCCTTGTGATAACGAGCGTTCATAAACTCCGGTGGTGTTTACTATCACGCGGGTCTTATGTTTGTTGGACGACTTCGACCCCATCGCGACAGCTACGCTCAGCGATTGCCAATACGCTTGGCCAGCACAGCAATTATGGGCAAAAACCTATCTTGCTGAGGCTTATGTCCAGCTGTGGACTATGATGAAGAGCACTCGAGAACGGCTCGACCAATTCGGCAATTTAGTTCTCTTAGTTTTCCTACAATGACATATTTTTAATGGAGAGAAAAATAGTGATAGAGTATCGTTCTGCGGAATCTTGCAGCTCTAACCAGAACTCTGTCCTCCATGTGGGTGGACGTTCTACGCTGGGATTGTCAATCAGATAAACCTGTTTGTCAACTGTAATATTGATACAATAAAATAAATATTTATCGTGGGCAATCATCTACGAAGCGGAATAGTATCTTCCGCTACCGGGTGTCGTTATAGGCGACTGAGGTACCGGAACTGTCAGATAGCGGTATATAAGCAATCATGCTATTGACATATACAATCACGAATCCAAATGTCTACAAGAGGATCGTTAATTTTAGTTAATTACATTAATTTCAAAATAATTTGTAATAGTTCGTATAGTAGGTGTTTTTTAAGGTGATAAAAAAGGTTTATCCATTAAAATAATATTGTTATATTATATATATATATATATATATATATATATATATATATATATATATAAATAAATGTATATTTCGAAACAGTTCAGCAGAGCAGCAGCCTTCCCATAGCAAAACTACGTTTTGTTTTTGCCACCACCCGACAATTACTATCAATATTCATCCTTTCATTGGAAAGCCTTTGTCATTTTACGATCTATGGCTGATATTACAATGGATCGAAATTTGCCTAATAAATCATTGTCACCATAAAAAAAATCATAGATACATCACACTAGTGTCCCATTGGGGTAGACTGAAACTATGGATCTCCACTATTGCATACTTTACTCGCTTCCTTTACTAGTAGACTTATTAGTCATCTAATACCTCTTCAACCAGGTTTAGGTATGTTCGTTTAAGTCGTCCTGAATCAACTCTTCCATCCTTTCTTCATGACCAAACCATCTCAACATTAATCATTTTTATTTTGTATTAGACCAGGTCGACAAACAAGCAAACAGTCTGCGTGACAGTAAGCGTCACCGCAGCCTATAGACGCTCGTATTATCACAAGGATATCACTAAGACACATTACCCAGTAATTTCACTGCCTTTCTCAACCCTCAAACCGGAATACAGCTTAACTGCTGTTTGACGTTAGAAATACAATTATAGTAATTATTTTCATGTATTGAAATAGTTCGAAACTTTTACTTGTTATTGTTTGGGTCCCATTTTGTTTTCAACGTCTATTTTGTTCGTGGTGGCACATGTTTTTGGGACGTCCTTGTCGTCTGTTTGTTCTATATATTTGTTTTGCCGTGAATCACATTTATGACCGCGCGCTGGGGAGACATATGTTTGTGTCACCTTAAAGGTTCGACCTGACGCTCTGACGACTCTTAGATATTAATAGATCAACAATTGTGCTTGGTTCACACTTTTATGATTATTAATTGGTGTTTTTGAAGGGCACCGTGGCGAATTCGATATATATATATATATATATTTGTATATACACAGCCCGCGCCGGCTTTTTCCGGGTACATAGCAAAAATTGTATTCCGTTAAAACCGAAGAGTTAATTATTTACTGTTTTATTAGTAGTATAAATATTTGTATGATGGTATTTGTGTTTTTCCTGTCTGGGTGTTAGATATATATTTTTATATAGTATATTTGTGATTGCTCAGTTGCCTGGCGTCCGTAACACAAGTGCTTAAAGCGACTTATAATGGAGTCAGGTATATATGAGATGCTGTGGAAAAAAATGTATTGTACGATTTTCAATCTTACACAACCATCTCTTAAAGTCTAAGTACACAAATAGCTCTTTGTTATAAGAAAAATAATTTTTATTATATCGTCATCATATCAGCCACAGAAAGGCCACTGTTGGACAAAAATTTCCCCAATGTAGGGAGATTTTTGCCTATAATTGCCGCGCTGGGCAGGCGTGGTGGCAATCGCAGTCCTCAACTTTGCGATCAGGATGCTACAGCCCATCCTCACCCTGTAGTATTTAAGCTGACCTATTTCGGATGAATATACCACAATCTCTCGTTGCGGTACCTTAGTCGTTTCTTATGACACCAGAGGGAGGTACTATTGTACTCCGCTGGTACCCCACGACTAAGAAACACATTATTCGTCATGATATAAATATTGAAGTATAAAGTATCCTATGTACCAAGTTGAAATAAAATGTTTACTTTAGGAGTTTATCCCGGACAAAGAATATGTCATTAGTGCTTTTCGCTTTTAAGTGTCACATTGGGCCAGCAATTACAGAGTGTAGTTTTGCAATAGAGATGCTGGCTGCTTATGCAATAAGGGTCGTAGGTTCGATTCAAACATGTGTACGATAATTGTTTGTTCTGAGTCTAAGTGTTAAAATATATACTTAAGTATTATAATATTCTGACGGGCCCGATGACGCAGATGGTAGTAATCCTATCTTATGCGCCAGGGGTCGTAGGTTCGATGCGTTCCCCAGGACAAATATTAATAAGACGATATGTGTGTTTGTCTGTGCGATAAAAATATGTATTTAAGTGTTAAACTTATGACTCCTCTGTTGTCTAGCGTCCGTAACACAAGTGCTTTAAGCGACTTATCACGGAATCAGGTCAATGTATGAGATGTTGTGGGAATATTAGTGATATCATCGTGATGCTATTGTCATTCATTCTAAGGTCCGTAACACAAATGCTTTAAGCGACGACGATCGGACTCAGGTCAATGTTTCAGATGTGGTGTAAATATTATTATTGTCAAATTTGATTTGAGCAGATTTGTAAGGGTACAACGCCATCTATCGGTTTCGGTCGACACCTAAACGAAGGCCGCACAGCGATTCCAGTAGAATGCAAACGTATACAGTTTGAACAAACTAAAGTGTGTTGAGTATAGAACGACAAACACGAATTAATACAATCTTAAACAACTGCGAAGTGGGCATACAGCAGTAGACAATGGCTGTGCTGGAAAGCGTCGAATATACCAATACAGTTGTCACCTTGAAGGAGCGTCTGCACAATGCGCGTCACCGCTTTGTGCGGACGTCACGCGAATTGAATGCCGCCGCTCGTTTTCGTTCAGGCTGCCTTACTTTTGATGTCACACGATATTGATACGATGTTGGCACGATATAGCAACGATACTGGAGTTGATGTAGGTCATTCAGTCCACGTGGAGACGCTCTTGTGTTTTGTTATTATGTTTTTGTTATTAAGGACTAGTATTGGATTTTAAGATGTTTGATACGAATAAATAAAAACTACAGGACCGATTTCGATGATTATTTCACAATAAGAATGCTTCCTGAATAACATAGGCTCTATTTGTTACTAAAAGATTAGGGATCCCTTCCAACAATTTAATGATCTATCAGGTAATCCAATTTATCGAGTACAAAGATGCCCTCAAACAGAAGAAATTTCTTTTTGTAACGTTTTCTCTGGGTTGGATCGTAGGTACAAGATTTTGAAGTCTATAATCAGTTTTAGCCAAACCATAAATGTTTAACCCAAATGTTTAAAACAGTAATAGCATTATAACAGGCGGAGATAGGCATCGAAATTCCCGTCGCTAGGCTTTACGATTGCCACCACGATTGGCCAGTGCGGCAATAACGGGCATATTCCCCATTTCTTAGGGAGGCCTATGTCCACCAGTGGACGTTTTACGGCTGCTATGATAATGATGATAAGAACTAGAAACTGCAACCGGTATCAACATGCCTCTCGAAGCACGGAGCTTAAATTGGTTATCTATATAGATATTTTACTTAATTTAAAAATTAACATTTGTTAATCTACTTTGTTAAATGCAAATGGCGGATATTGTGGGTTTAATGTTTCGTTACTAACTGGTCGATGCTTCATTTATTTGAGATAATGCATCGCAAGGATTTTGTCTGTAGTGAATTGTAAAATTTAGTACAAAATTGGTCCGTAGATGTCGCTTTTCCTTGAGAATACGAATTGTGGATATTAGCAACATGGTTAAAACTGGAGGTGACGTAAAGATACGGTTACGACAGAATAAACAAAATCATACATAAGAAAGGTTATAAGAACACAATATAGTCAAGTACTATATAATTCTGTACAAGCGTCACGATTACGGAACGCATTCAATATAAACAAGGCTAGCGCGGTCTATTACTTCTTTTAAGCTAATGTTTATGATTATTTTCCTGACACAATCTCACTGCAGTATAACTTAAACATGTATGTATTTCTATGTAAAACCACATTTTATTTATACGATAAATCATATATTCATGCAACATCTCTTACATTGACCTGGCTCGGTGGTTAGTCGCTTAAAGCACTTGAGTTACGGACATCAGACAACAGAGGAGTCACAAATACATTTGAGTATTTGTGACTAAATGTTATTAACACCCAGATACAGGAAAAACACAAATATTTGTCGTTGGCGGGGATCGAACCCACGACCTGTGGCGCATAAGGTAGAATAACTACTATCTGCGCCAACGGCCCCGTCAAATGGGAATACTGCTAAACATTTCCGTGCTTTCGCATTTGAACTACGCTGTTTCGGGTGGATATACCGCCATCTATGTGTTCCTCGCATCTTACAACATCTGGTACTCTACTCTACCGGTAGGTACCTAACGGAAAGACGATGCGATATTTATATATATTTTTGTATGTATTGTATGTATGTCTGTAAACAGAATACAGAAGCATCTGTCTCATACCGTAAAAATGCGATCTCCGCTAATCGGAACCGACGCATACATAGCTCGTACCGCGGCCCCGCGTGCCAGGAAGCCGGCCCGACTATGTTCCGGCTTGAACGAATCACGCCTTTAGCATTTTCAATGTTTCCCTTTCACTGCTAAGATGTATTTGTATTGTGGTATGATATCAAATCAAATACACTTTTTAAATTATGTTACAGAGATATAAAACAGAAAGCAGAAGCAAATGGTTAAATTAATTCTTATTTAAAAAAGGTTTTATAATGCAAGCATAGTGAGAAATAATATTATGTTCTTTTGATATTTTTCTTATTTTTCTCTTTATTATTAAATATTTTATGCCGACAAACCAGCACGTCAGCACAGTCCACGCGAGAGTTAGCTTTACAACAGCCTATAGACAACCCTAACTTAAACATATTTTGCCACATTACCCAGTAAATTTACTACCTCTATCACCCTTCAAAACGGAACACAACAATGCGATTACTTCTATTTGGCGGTAGAAATAAGTGATAGTGGGGTACCAAAGCAAACCTTTGTATGCGATATACCGCATGTGATATTAGAAAACTTCACTTGCAATAATGTAGGTATGCGCAGCGTAGGACATCCACCCGCCTGGTGGACAGACTATATAGTTGAAACCGCAGAGTTAAGCGACACGCACACAACGCCTTCTTTATAAATCTTTTGTATATAAGTGGATGTCCTACGACTGATTTGATGATCATGATAAATTTAACTTTAATAGACAAACACATTTTATTAAGCATGTTATATGTATCTGCAAACGTATTCAATTAAAATGTCTACTCAAGAACATCGTCTCAAGAACATAGAAATAAATAAACTCACACACCTGACTCGGAGAAGTCGTTTATAGATTGTGTTACGGACATCAGACAATAGAGGAATCACAAATATACTTAAATACATATAAAATACGTGTATTTATACAAATGTGTGTCCTGGGTAGGGTTTGCACCTATGACTCTTGGTGCACAAGATAGGACCACCACATGCCTCATCGGGTTCGTCAAAAAGAGTACATCGTTTTTCTATTTAATTGTTACTGATAAGTGATACTTTATTTATAAATGCTGTACAAGTTTGTAGACTTCTCTAATCGTGCTCACTTTACCTTGAGTGATAATTAAACATTACCCCATTTTTAAACTTGGCAAGGATCATCCAATTCAGCATCATGCGATCTTTCATCTATCCAATTAACTAAATTAAAAACGCGACAAAAACTGCTAAGTTATTACCTCTATTATTCAGACAACGCCTAGGCTACCGTAGTTGTCACTATGGCCGGCCCAGATTCTAGGCAAACAATAAACGTAGATTTCCAACTAAGCCCATTTAAATTTCAAATTGGCCCAAGTATGCTGCCCTGTGGTACACCTGATCGTGCCTACGATGAATCTATTTAAGCCGTATAGCTTGGATTTGGATCAAGAAAGTCGGCTTTGTATTGTTTAAGTGTGATTTATTGTCGTTTTCGTATATTTATTGTGGCATTTTTAAATGTTATGAAATGAAAATGTGATTGTTATTCGAACGCCTAACAAAATTCTTTCGGTAAACTAAAGTTGTTATATATTTTTAAAGTAATTAATATAATATCGTGTTCCTACTTATCTGTTACTATAAAACGAGTTTTACTTATGATATTTATTAGAAAATTAATTGTGTTACAATAAATAATTATTCAAAAAAATATATATCACGCCATCGCATGATTACTCAGGTGCTAATTTTATCAATGTTTTGTATATTTGATCAAGCTTTGGATTACTTGTCTCTGTAAAACTTATTTTCAGGTATTCCAAAGCTTGAGTAAAATCCCAAAAGCTCATAAAACGATGAAAGTGATCTTGTGCACCAACAGTCGTGGGCTCAATTCTTACCTAGAGCAATTATATATATAATGATATTTGTGTCTGGGTGTTAAAAATATGTTGTTAAGTAGTATATTTGTGATTCGTTTTTAGTCTGGCGTCAGTAACACAAGTACTTTAAATAACTTACCACGGTGTCAGATCAATGTTTCAGGAATTTATTTATTAAAATAATAATAATAATAATTCCGCTTAGTTTTCAAAAAAATGTTCAAAGACAAAGATTTGTTAGCGCCGTCACCGGTAGTAATTTTATTGACATTAATTATTCAGTGTTGTCACCACCAGTTTTTCTTGAAGGATCCTTTCTGGTGGCTCGTGTAATAAACCTGCAGTAAACTTAGATTTAAGACCCATCATGCCGGCAGACTAGTTCAAGGTAGGCCTAATTTACATCCTAGATGACTTGCATAATCTCGTTTAATGATAATATAAAATCAATGATACTATTATTGGTGTAATTTTATTTTTTGACGACTCGAAAGTGCTTGTTGACTTGCCTCCTCAAATGGATATTGAAAGTTTGGGTTTGAATCGACCTGACTCCGAGATATCTCTCAGTCTCATGGTTGTATCTAAATTGATAAATGGACTGTCATCATGAAAACAGGCAGCAAACTATAAATATTATAAATAAAGTTATTTCTTAGGACATTTGTCATATAAATTGCAATATAACCTTTTGATTTCGCCGGACTTGAGTGTTTCTTCGCCTAAAATCTAAGGCATCGCAAAGTTAGTGACTTCCACACCTTATTGCGCACTGACATACGTGTAGACAGAATGATAGATACGGCATAATACGCGACGAGAACTAATCCAATATCCTATACACACAGGCACCTGGCTCGTACGTCATGGCGAGAGCCCCATCGGTTACGAGAAATATGATATGAACTATAGATAACACGTATTATTCAATTTGATTAGGTTATGTTATTCAGTTATGTTCCGTAGTGTGCCTGGAAGGTTGTGGATTCGATGCCTGTCCAGGACAATTAGTCTGATTTGAGATTTGTGTTCTCTGATAATACCAATGCTCTTAGCGACTCATTTACTCTTGTATCTATGACACTATTAATACTTGTCCTGAGTTTTATGAAAAACTAGCTGTGCCGGCGACTTCGTCCGCGTGGATTAGTTGAATATCATGTTTATTTATATCGAATCAGCAGCCTGAAAAAAAGTTTCTAGCTATAAAAATAGCGATACTTCCATATAACTTTTCAAACCCTTTTTCGAACCCTTACAACTCTTATTTCGTATTAAAAAATAGCCTATGTCCTTTCTCAGGGTCTAAAGATTGTCTGTACCAAATTTCATCAAAATCGGTTAAAAGTTTTAAGCGGGAAAGCGTAACAAACAGACAGACAGAGTTACTTTTGCATTTATAATATTATTAGCAGGGATATATGCTGTTTGGCGGTAAAAATAGTTAAGTGGAAGGTATTAATGTGTACGACCTTTGCATCAAGTCTACCTGTAGTTCTTAAAAAAATCCTGAAAGACAAATAACCTTTCATATTTTACCTTGATAAAATATTGACTATGTCATATCAGCTGTAAGTCCACTGCTGGACATAGGCTTCTAAAACAAAGGGGACTTCTGCACATAATTGCCGTTCTGGGCAGGCGAAGTGGCGATCGCAGACTGAAACTTTGCGACTAGGATGCTGTTCATCCTCACCCTATAGTATTTAAGATGCGCTGTTTCAGATGAATATACCGCCATCTGTCAGTACCTTAATCGCCTCTTACAAAAGGAGGTATTATTCTACTAAGCAAGTACCCCACGGCTAGTAGCAGACTATGTTAATTGCTGATAATACAGCTGTCTATTAGTGATAGTATATTTTTAATCAGTTAAGTATGATTCGATAATTACCAACATACACTATATAACATCCCTAATACAGTATCATTTAATATCTATTGAGGAGACTTAAAATACTTTAATGTGTACTTATTTCATCTTTAAGATATTCTTTCCCTATATAAGGTAGGAAAATCTTATCGTTCGCTAATAATTAAATATACGACACAAAATAAATATTGAAATAATAATCAAACGGAGTATCCGTGATGTTCTCTTTAGAGATAGTATTGTCGATAACATATATGAATTATTTAATTAGCTTGAATTTATTATGTGAACGCCAAAGAGACTTGGAGATCAATAAAAATATGTAGCATACATAAATTCTTTAGCAAACGACAGCGTGTTGACTCAAGACGTGCATGTTTCTTAAGAACCTATAATGAATTAGAAAAAAAGAAATGGTGATTGCTTTTTTAATTGCTACTCTGTACCGTCTGTCTGTACTTACGAATACAGAATAATTTCTCAAAAGAGTTTTGCATTAGGTACGATAAACCTCCGACTGTTCAGTTTTAAGACAATTTTTGTTTGCACCGATACTAATGCAAGTGTCGTAAACTGTCATGTTACCTGCTGTGTTGTTGTAGAAATAGACGAGATTGAGGTACCATTACATTGGTAGTAAACTTGTTGACATTAATAAAGAGGTTTTAACCTTTGATATATATCCAAGTTTTGGCACAACAGTTTAAATCCTGATAGTTGGCAATTGGAACACATCCACATTTGTTATTCACGTTGGAGGAGACGACTCGCTCGCCATACGTCGCTAACGATCCGTGATATATCGACGCTTCACGGCTGTTAGAGCTTGCTTGTTATAATTTCAAAATCAATGTTACTTTCTAGAGGTTTTTTGCACAGATGCTGAATTATCCTGAAGATATTAGATTGTGATTTCTCAGCACAAAAACACGAGGAAAAGTTCGACATATCTCCTTAGCGGACCTTCTTCTGTAGCTTAACGGTAGTACAATCCATGGAGGTCCACATATCATACCGCAAGACGTCCAGCGGCGGATGTCCTACGGTATGATATGGATCTTGAATCATGATTATGATCACATCCTTGAAAAAAATCGTGCCTGTTAAGGTCTCAATAGCACAATAGTGGATGACATGGGAAAGACACTGTTCGAGTCCCAGCTGGAGCATGAAACAAGTTGATTTTTTTCTAGTCATTAACATGATTACCGCCATTGGAAATCCATTGCTGGATATAGACCACGCAAGAAAGGAGGAATTTTGTCCATAATTGCAGCGCAGCTTACGCGACGGGGATGCTCATCCCTGAGCATTTGATCTACACAGTTTCCAATGGATATACCGCCATCTATCAGTTTTGGTACCTTAAATATAATTCAGCATTTCTCGATTCATAAAACCTCAAACGTGACATAAACAAAGATGGCGACAACTAAACACAATCAAGTGTTAACATTGAATTTGATACTAAAACATAGTAAAACCGCGAAACCCACGAACATCCGTACACTTGATTCGGTGCACGTTTGAAGTATCTATCTTTATTTATAGACGGTATATACTTGTTTGTCTGATCGGCCTTGCTGCTGCCATTGTAAATGGATCAAGCAGCATCTCATCTACACATAGACAATGATTAAGTTCACACAGCAACAGACAAACCTACAGAAATCTGTCAAAACTTCGCAATCGATATTAATTATATAGTTTAAAACGAGACATAAAGTTTAAAATTGACTGTAAAAATATGACAGATTTGTGTAATTTGTCCACCGCATGTCATCATGTTTGTGACTTTCCACTTAAGTAATATAACTGATCATTGTTTGTGTTCGTTTGGTGTTCAGTGCTCACAAAAATCAACCTTTTTAACAGCTTCATTTTTAAATAAACAGCGTTTTGAAGCCGTTATTATAGACAACTGCTATCAGTTTTTAATAATTTTCGAGCTGGGCAAGCGTGGTGGCAATTGCAACGCATAGAGCTTTGCGATTTAAATGCTGATGCCCATTCCTGCCCTGTTGCATTTGAGATACACTGCTTCGGATGGATATACCGCCATCTGACGGTTCAGGTACCTAAGCCGCCTCTTGCGACACCTGGTACTTTTCTATTCTATTTTTTGTTAACCAACTCTCAAAATATATTGTCGCTCTCTAAAATCGGAGTTGGTTAGCTTAACCTGATTTTTTTTTATTAGAGAAGGTCGACAACCAACGCACCGCCAACCCCGTGACTTGAGGATATTATGTCACGTTACCCAGTAACTTCACTGCCTATCTCACCTTTCAGACCGGAACACAAAAAAGCCAACACTGCTATTTGGCGGTAGAAATAGGTGAGAGAGAGAGAGGTACCTATGCAGACGACCTTTTGTATAAGGTCTACCTCATGTAACTGCCGTATCAAGCAGAATCTACACTCATTTGCAAAAAGAACGGGCACCTAAGCAATGATGGGTCATGTATTACTGTTGGTTTGTTTGATAACTATAGGTAGTTTTACTTTCACAATTTTGTAAATTAATAAGCAAATAATCGTTTTCGTCAGTATTATCATAAAATTTTAATAAAATTTATGGGTTTTAATGCTAAAGTTCACTAGTGGTGTATGCTCGCTAGTAGTGCATATGCTCGTGAAGTAAAAGTTAAAAAAGATTTTTGTTTGTTTTTTCTTTAATAAAGTAAAAGCAGATAAATGTTTAGTGTCGAGTGTGACCCCCTCTAGCTGAAATCCAGCTTGAATTCGTCTGGGTATGCTAGCGAGGATATCCCGGATACTGCCTGACGGAATACGTTCCCGCTCCGCGGTAATCACATTCTTCAGCTCTCTGATGGTTTGCGGAGCCGGTTGTACTGATCTCACGCGTCGTTTCAGAACGTCCCAGACATTCTCATGATTGAGGTCGGAACTTCCAGCTGGCCAATCCAAACGACGAACGCCGACCTCTTGCACATACGCTTCCACATCGCCAGACCGGTGGGCGCGAGCGTTGTCGTCCATAAAAATTGAGTCTTCGCCTAAAGCGGCCAATGCGGGTTGTGCATGAGGAATTAGAACTTCCGTTGTGTATCGATGTCCAGTCAGTGAGCCGTTTTCAATGAAGACTAACTTTACACGATCCATTGAATTTATTCCTGCCCAAAACATAACAAGCCTCTGCAAAGCGTTCTCCTCGTCTTCGTAGCACTCGCCGACGTCGATCTTCACCGAACAGAGATATCCTTCTTCATCGGAGAACAATACCTTATTTCAGTCTTCTTGAGTCCATGACTCACAATTTCGAGCAAACCTAAACGTGGCAGCTCTGTGCTCACGATGTAACTTAGGGCCGCGGACCGGGCGATGACTGCGTATATTGACCGCGAGAAGCCTCCTCCTGACCGTCCATAGAATAATATGCACATTTCTTACTTCTTCGAGGTTGTTCTCAAGGTCCACATACGAAGACTTGCAATTTCTCAATGTCCCGTGACTCACAAGAAAACGATCTGCCAGGTCCTTTGAACCGTCGAGCGACTCAAACTTAACCTCTGAGCCACGAAGCATTGGCTGCAACCCTCTTCGAGCAGCGCAATAATTTTGGTAGCTTTTACAGCAATAAATGAAGCTTTGGCAATTAAGAATATGAAATAAATTCATAATAATTGAATAACAGTTATGAAAACCGATATTATCATTTGGAACTTCGCACCAAAAATGTAGGATAAAACGTGGTTATCTGTAAAAACGAGCATCAAACGAAAATTTTTGAATTTAGAACGTACTGTTTTAAACACCACGGCATTTTTAAAACCGGCCAGTAACATGTACAAATGATTGAAATCATTTTGGTACCGTATTTTTTAAAGAAGAAACAGTGGAATGGTAGCTTCCTATATATTAAGTATCAATCGAAGAAAGCCACAGTTGGCCGTAAGCCTCCCTAAGGGCAGGCATGCTGGCAATCAAAGAACATAGCTTGGCGACAGGGATGCTGCTGCCCACCCCCGTCCTGTTGTATTTAAACCGCGATTTTTCGGGTGGATATAGCGCCTTCTTTCGGTTCCAGTCACATCTTATGACACCTGGCACAGGGGAAGGTACTATTCTACTCCGCTGGTACTCAACGGATTCTTCGAAACAGTGTAACTTAAATTTAAAACATGGCGGGAATAAGCAGGGATGATAGGGATATAGAGATGTACCAAAAGCTTTTTTTAGAGAGGTCCACTTCTAATAGTGTAAATCCTATATTTCATATGAGGGTCATGACGTCATTATATCAACAAAAACAAGCACCAAGTTTAGTTATTATAAATTGTATTGTTATTTGACGGGCCCGATGGCGCAGATGTTAGCTAATCTATCTTGTGCGCCGGGTCGTGTGTTCGATCCCACACAGAGCAAATATTTATAGGATGATAGTTGTGTTTGTTCTGTGTCTGGGTGTTAAATATATGTAATTAAGTAGTATGTTTGTGATTCCTCCATTGTCTGGTGTCTGTAACACAAGTGTTTAAGCGACTTACCGCGGTGTCAGGTCAATGTATGAAATGTTGTGGGAATTCATTATTTTATTTTTCTTTTCTTTTTAATTGACATCTCCGTATTAGTAAACACTATTTGGTAAATAAAGCAAAACTGTTTTGGCGGTATTTAGTATTTTACATTGCATCAAATCAAAATTGGTATTTATATATACGCTGTTGGTGTTTTTCGTGAACCCAATTATTTTTTATATAAAGTTAATATAATCCAACAATCGATGAAGGCCACATCAGTCATTCAACAGATTAATGTGTTCCTGTAGTGCAATTACATTGTTCTAAAACCCATGCACCGCTTCACTCTTCCGCAGTTCATAGTGACACCATTTGACAATAACCATTCATTCTTTTCGAGCTGAAAACAATAAAACAATTGCCTATCCCTATTGAGTACAAACGGATTGATCTCAGACCATATTGCGGATTCATCGTTACCAATAAAAACACCCTTCCACCGTGAGAAAAGCTAGACAATAATAAACTAAGTTACCACGACGTTAGAATGATTTATAATGTCGATAGTATTGAACGGAGTTATTGGCTGATATTGTATCTATCGCCTTGATATTTCGCCTTAAACTGCGATCCAATGCCGTAGAGCGGCCATCTTGACTGGTGGCCACTATGTGTTAATCATCTTAAGTATCAGCAATTTAAACTTCTCCATAAATAAAGTTGTATTCGTGCCATATTTGGTATATAGATATAAATGAAAATGTTGATTAGGTGTTTACGGAAAATTTATAGATATAATATTTACTGCATCTTAGAATATTCAATGGTATACGAGGAAATGATAATTTTATTAACTACTAGCAAGGCCTCCAGTTTTACTCTCGTGGGAACTACTCTTTAGAACGAAAGAATGAAATCTATAATATCTCATTGACATGACTCCGTGATGAGTCGCTTAAAGCACTTGTGTTACGGACATCAGGCAACAGTGATATGACAAATATATTAATTAATTCGTATATTTAACACCCAGACACAGAAGGTATCATCATATAAATATCATCAAATAAATATTTGTCCTAGGTGGGGACTGAACCCAGTATCTTTGGCGCACACGATAGGATCACAACCATTTGCGCCATCGGGTCCATCAGAAATAAAATATCTTTTAATATTTGATGACAATGTAACTTTGCCTTAGCGGTATAGAAGGCGGAGTGTAATAGTATTTCCCTATGTACCAGGTTTCGTAACAGGCGATTTAGGTACCGAAACCGACAGATAGCGGTATACCCATCCGAAACAGCGCAGCTTAAATACTTCATGGTGAGAATGGGCACCAGCACCCTCAGCGCGAAGTTGCGCTCTGTGATTATCACCACGCCTGCCCGGCGCGCCCAATTATGGACCTCCTATCTTAGGGAGCCCTATGTTCAACAGTAGACGAGAGTGGGTGTATGTATGTTACGCTTTCGCGGCAGAATGGCTGAACAGATTTGGACGGAATTTAACACAGAGACTTGATCGACCGGAGTAACACATAGTCTACTTTCCATTCTCTATGAAATCGCTACTAAGTTTCGGTTAGCTGTCCGGTAAAGCAAGAGATCCTCAGAGATACCAATAAACCTCAAGAACAAAGTCGCAGAAACCTGGTAAACATCGTCATACCAGCCATTGGATGTCCACTGATGGACAAAAGCCTCTCCAGGAAAGGAGAAGTTGTTTTTTGCCCATAATTGCCGCGTTGGGCAAGCGTGATAGCAATCACAAAGCGTAGCTATCGCGACTATGTTGCTGTCTACCCCCGTCCTGTGCATTTAAGCTGTACTGTTTTGGATGGATATACCGCCATCTGTCAGTTCTAGTAACTTAATCGCCTCTTACGATACCTGGTGCAAGGAGGTACCATTCTATTCTGCCATGTTGCACACTATATAATAATACATATTAGCAAAAAAAGTATATTTTCTAATATTATTGACATGTTTATTATCCTTAACTATCGCCTTTGAGACCAACATTTTCTTCGAATCGATTACTAGTAATTGGCTTGTTTTCTGAATTATAAAGAAATTAACTAACTTGATTTCAAATGGTTCAGTTGTATGGCTTTAAAACGTGTATTATTTATTACCTAAGCCATTGTTTTGTACGGTAATTCGGCAAATTTACGGTAAATATTTACTAGTTCGGCTATATCAATCAAAAAATTAGTTATTAGTTAGTCTTTTAATTTTGCTGATTTCTTTTAATAAGGTACCGGCAGAGTAGAATATTACCTCCCCCTGTACCAGGTGTAGTAAGAAGCGAATAAGGTACCGAACCGACAGATGGCGGTATATCCATCCGAAACTGTGTATAGCTCAAATGCAGAGGGCGGGGATAGGCAGCAACATCTCCGTCGTGAATGCTGCGCTCAGCGGTTGCCAGCACTCTTGTCTAGCGCGGCAATTATCAGTAAAATTCCCCAATATTGTTGCCCAATTCAATGCCATTAATTTAAAATGGCTTTTATGATACAACAAAATATCTTCCCTTGGGATAGATCAGACTTTTAAATTTTTCTATGGAATCGGCACAACTTTTTGCACGGTTTAACTGTCAGGAAGCGACATAGACTTCTTCTCAGAATAACAAGAAATCCTTAGGGATAAGACGTAAGTTAGAGACCTAGCATTAGATTAGCGGGCAGAAAGCTAGGATTAAAATATTTCATACATATATTGTATTTATAAAATTTCGCTCTGCGATTGCCAACACGTTTGCCAAGCGCGGCAATTACGGGTAAAAATCCTCCATTCTTGGAGAGGCAAATGTCTAACAGTAGACTTTCAATAGCTGGTATGATGATGACGAAAATAATCAGAGATATCCACCTAAATTGGCAATATGTTAACGAGTTTCGTAATTTTGTATTCTCTAATAAATAAATACATTATCAAAAATTCGCCGTTAGGTACCGGCGGAGTAGAATAGTACCGCCCTCTGCACCAGGTGTCGTAAGGCGACTGAGGTAGCGGAACCGACAGATGGCGATATATCCATCCGAAACAGTGTAGCTCATGTAGAGGGCAAGGGTGGGCGGCTGTATCCCCGTCATGAAAGCTGCGCTCGGCGATTGTAAACAACGCTTGCCCAAGGCGGCAATTATGGGCGAAAGCCCCTTTTTTGTGGTGCATGCAGAAGTGGACTTGCTGATATGCTGATTATCAACAAACTAAATAAGACCATATTTTATTCCCACATTCTTTAAGAAAAAGGGATTACGGAGAAACCACAGAACACTCCTAAATGTCATAGTTACAATCTTAAATTAAACAAGAACTAAAAGAAAAACGCTTACCTATCCGCCTGCTGCCGATACGCCAGCCCCTGCATCATGAGGACCTGGGAGAGCACCGTGGAGGGCACCAGCCCGCTGCCCAGCGTCGCCAACGCGGCGACCATCTGCTGGAACTGACACATCTCCGTGTACCCCTGCTGTATTATCAACCAATTTAGAATTGATGCCCAGCTCTGGCTGACTCAAGGACCTCGCATTACATACTTCTTCAACCTTGTATAGGGTTTATATACATCACCTCCTCGGGGTAGGCAGAGACTAAGGATCTTCACTTGCTTGGCATGCTTATATACTTTCGCCCTTTCACGCTTGTTTATCCTCGTTACTTCGAACCTGGGCCTTCCTTCACTTAGGTCGTCTTCTGCTAACTCTCCCATTCACTTCTGCTCTATATATTTGTGCACTCATTCTACATTCATCCAATCTTTCTACATGTCCAAACTGTCTTTATTTCGGGATAAAACTAGTTTCATAATATATATATATATATATATATATATATATGTTGTTAAAGAATATATAACATGAACATAAATACAATATATACTCATTTTATTTCCTTAAATATTTATGCTTAATCCTTGCATCTCCATTGAAAGTGGAATGACTGCACAAATATATAGAGCAGAAGTGAATGGAAGAGTTGGTATAGGACGACTTAAACGAACATATCTTAACTAGATAGAAGAAGTATTAAAGGATGAAATCACTAAGGCGTGTAAGGGAAGCGAGAGAGGTTTGCCAAGATCGTAACAAGTGAAGATCTATAGCCTGCCTATTCCGATGGGACACAGGCCTGATGTATGTACCTAATTATTAATGTGTGGATCGTCTAAAATACTTTTTAAACCATTATTTCTAGTTTTAAACAACAATATGCCAGTATGCTTGGTTATTCGAGTAATGTCTTATATATTTTACATGATTGAGGGATAAATATTTATTCGACCGGCGCGAAATAGTTATCCTCCACGCGCTCGCGACATCTAATCTCCGGGATACCACATTACTCAGTAACCAACCTACTTGTCTCTATAAATACCGCTGTGTTCCGGCATTATAGTAGTAAGGTGTTGTTGAGTAGGTGTTCTTTTGAGATGAATACACGAACAATTGTTGATTAATATATTCGATGTGGTTCGTTCAACAGTTAGACAAAGGGTGTGTTCTATTGCTACACAATATAAAATGAAGACACATTATTATGATAAAATATTACAAATTAGGGAATTGTGCCGAGTGCAAATCGATGTGCAATGCTCATGTGATTATTCTGTCCTAAATATTTGGTACATACAAGGCTGCATGATAAGTCCCTAAAGAATGATGCTATAAAATTATTAAATTAATACAGGTAGGTATATAGGCACCGTTATATTAATTAGTTTTCGGATGAATTTGTTGAGGATACAGTCCTTATACACATGACCTATCCAAGTGGCCCAGGACATTAGTAAAACTACTTAGTAATTGAAATTAAAATGTCTGTTTGTAATTCCAGATTATCAGCTATTCAATAAATATATATAGATCGTATACACGGAAGAAAATAATACTGTATTTTTTTTGTTTGTCTATTTGTATCGGCTAATCACTGCAACGGCTGGACCGATTTTAACGGTACTTTCACTGGCATATTGTAGGCGGTTTTAAAGTGTAACTTAGTTATTTTTGTCAGTTATTATTTTAAAGGGCACTGCGCGAGTGAAACCGCGGGACGCCGCTAGTATTTGTGTACAACTAGAAACAAGTGATGATTTTGTGTGGTGCTCACCCTGGCGATGGCCTGAGGACTCTGCGCTTGCAGCTGTAGCAGGTGCTGCAGGAGAGGAGGCGCGCCGGCGGGGCTCTTGGCGCCCGACACCGAACTGCTGTCTGACTCCGATGCGGGACTCTGGAAGAAATTGGGAACAGTTATTTGAGGCGATTTTTATCTTTGGTTTCACACGGGTGCAATGAGGATATAAAATGGTTATTTTCGCTTATCCCTTGGAGATAGATAGATATGCCACCGAGGACTTTTTTGTTGAACTTTTTAAGGTCTACAATACTGTAGTACATTATTTCTTTTAAAAAAAGGTTTATAAGTATGAGTTTAAGCAAAAAGAGTTTATTTACGACATATCATTAGAAATCTCTAAAATTATCAGTGTTTTTCCACTATATTATGTATGTATTATACATATATATATATTATTATCACGTATTGGCGATCGCAGAATGCCGCGTTCGCAACGGGTATGCTGCTGCCCATCCGTGCCCCATTTGTACCTTAAACGCTTTTTATGACAACTAGTAAAGGGGAAGGTATAATTCTACTCTGCCGGTACCTCACGGCCAACCTTTGTACAAACTGATATTATAAAGAGAATAAATGGATCCTCATATGCTACTAATACAATAAAACTAAAGTTTGCTTGTACGTTGTAAAGCTCTGAATTCAGGTAATACCGTTTATGATTAAATTGAATCTCTTTGATAGCACTACATCCGTACATTGGCCTGACTCCGAGGTAAGTAGCTTAAAGCACTTGTGTTACGGATAACAAACAACGGAGGAATCAAATTTTGTACTCGAATACACGTTCAATATGGAATATACATAAGTCCTGTCAACCATAATTCAACTTTTAACAGTTGAACTAAAAGTCAAACAAGACTACAAGATAAAATATAGTTAGTGGTGGTAGGCGTGGAATAGGAACTTCCATCTGTATACATACCAGGAGAAACTGACTGACCGACTTATTGACATAACAACTTGAAATTTTATTAGAATGTAAGAACTTGAAATGTTACTCAGACGTTTCATTTCTAACGTACGGATGCACTAGAAAATGATGTGTGAAATATAATAATAATACTGTATTCCAATAAAATTTAGTACAACATTTTTCCGTTAAAAAACTTGAAACACGTGTAAAATATTTTTCTTATTTTTAAATCATTTAAAATATTTAAATCATCCCTCAAGAGGATAAAAGAGGGGTGCGAATTAATATGAAAGTTCGACTTTTTATAACGTGAGTAAATTCGCGGGGCGCTGCTAGTAGCAGTATTAATAGTGAAACAAATATTATGTGGTAGAAATAATTTCATGATTCAAATAAGTTATGTTTATTACGAGTTTTGTTAATAGAATGACTAGATAAGATAGTAGATGGTACTTCCCTCTGTACCGGGTGTCATAAAAAGCCGCAGAGGTACCCATAATCGACAGATGTCGGTATATCCATTCAAAGAGAATCACCTTTTATGTATGAGAATTAACGTGAAAAGAGAACTACCGTTTATATTTAAAAAGAGAATTAATGTAATGTTCAAAAAGAGAATTAACATGTGATATTTGAAAAAAGAATTTACGTTAGTGTTTAAAAAGAGAATTAACGTTGGCGTTTAAAAAGAGAATTGAAGTTGATGTTTGAATATGAAATGAATAAATGGAATAATTCCTCGCGATGTATTCGCAAAAATGAAAATATGATAAACGATGAGAATGCAGATTATAATGTGGTATCTCTTACTGGTTTTCATTATAAAAGCACACCGAAGTTCGCCGAAGCCCGCCAAGCTGCGGGTTAACGATAAATTAAATTCTGCCATGCACCTCAAAACTCGCATTTTGCGGAAACATCGAACTTTCAAGAAATCTCCAAGATGTTCTAAAATTCATAGATGGCGAAGTTTCGCCTAACTCACCCATGTGAATACACCGTACAAAGTTTTGTACCTGTAACATTTATATTTTGTTTCGGTTATGTTCTTTATGTATGGATGTGTCGGTTTATAGAGATGGCTTCTTCACGTATTGTCTAAAATAAATCTTGTTTAGACTGACTGAATGTGGTAGCGTCATACGAGTTGGTATTATAGTATTTTCAGAGTAGAATAGTATCTCCCCTTTTACCAGGTGTCGTAAGAGGCGACTAACGTAGCAGAACCGACTGTCGGCGGTATATCCATCTGAACCATTGTAGTCATTGTAGCCTCATGGGGCAGGGATGGGCAGCACACTCGTTGCGAAAGCGGCACTTTGCAATTAGCACTTGTTACTAATATTGCAAACTGCAAAGGTTGATCGATGGCACAGATGGTAATGATCCTATCTTGAGCGTGAAAGGTTCCCCCCCCCCAGGACATTTGTAAATTATGATATTCATGTTTGTTCAGGTTCTTGATATATATATTTATATATTATATTTGTTAATCCCCTGTCTGTGTCTGATGTACGTAACACAAGTGCTTTAAGAGACTCATTATGTCGTCAGGTCAATGTATGAGATGTTTTGTATATATATCTTAGCCATATAAAATTCAGAAACATCGTTATCGCGAAAGCTGCACTCTGCATTTGCCAACACACTTGTTCTACATGCAATTTTGAGCAAAATTCCTTCTTATTTAAGGAGGCTTCCGATTGCTAATATGATGATATCGAATTAACCAAAAATGTATCGCCATAACGTTTAAAATAGTTACCGTTAGTTTACACCTGTCATTCTAATCAAGCTGGTTCGATAATCTATAAGAAACATTTCGTGAGGTTACCCGTACCTAGAGTAGAAAGCACCCCTTCCGCACCAGGTGTGGTAAGACGACTTAGGTACCGGAACCAACAGATGGCGGTATATAATGGCTGATATGATGTTGATAACACAACAGTGCAAGTCGATGAGGTTCATTCAAAGAATAAGACAAATCAAGTGGCCTATAAAAAGGTCATGTTCTTGACTCGAAGAAAACAGGAAACAATTATTTTCTCCGCAAAAAATATACACGGAAAATGGTGAGGAAATGTCGAGACACAATTTTTACTGTTTCCGCAACAGATAACAGTCGTTTCAATTAACTAAAACGAAATGGCCGACAGGAGAATCTGTATGTAACGAGAACGCCCTTGGGATCTAATAGAAATAATAAATGCTTCATTGTTTGAGACGAAAATGTACATTGTAATTATCGATGTTAATTTGAATGTAAGAACCGTGGATTTTGCAATGAATTAAGTATGAATAAAAATATATACCTAAACGGCTAATAGTGCCCTACAGTTTCATTTGCAACTTGTAGAACTTTCATACTTAGTTGGTACCCCTCTTTTTACCCCCATCAATGAAGTTATTCGAATATATAATTGAAACACGTATTTCATGACTTTCAATCAAGAACCTTTATACTGAATTTCATTAGAAAAAATAATATGTTAATTAATTTTTACTACAAATAACACAGCTTATATAGCTGATTCTGTGATAAGTCGTAAAACACTTGTGTTACAGACATCAGAGAACAAAGTAAACACAAATATACTACTTATACATATATTTAACACCCAGACACAGAACAAACATAAATATTTGTCCTGGGTGGGGATCGAGATCGAACCCACGACCTTTGGCGGACAAGACAAGGTCGCTACCATCTGCGCCATCGGGCCCGTCTCATACATTATTCATATTGTCGATCCAGTATAGTAAACTTGTGATTTAAATACCAGCGATAATAACTCTTTTATATTTACAATGTGACAAAGATCGTCAGTTTGATAATGGACAAGCTAAATAGCTTTTAACTATTGCTTACCTGCAGTTAGTGCAAAAGTAAACTAATATGTCAACTCAGAACCGTCATTTTATGTATGTCCTTCGAAATCGACGTAAAAGATCGCATTAGGGTCTATGATTCGCACAATTAAATAAATAAATAAAAAATAATTCCAACAACATCTCATTTTAGGCTAATAAATGGCAACACTGCTTAAATGTCAAATAAATATTATGTAATTACGTTTCGTCCGACGTTTGCATCTTTCGTTACGTAGTTATTTCGCACAAATAGTAGGTACAAATTGGTTAATGAAAATATGAATAAAAATAAAGATCTTTCGAATTATGTTCAGCAAAATAATTTAAATAGGGTCAGAACTTATTTCCGAAATATAAATGTATACTCTGAGACAATAAGGCTTTTCCCGACATTAACACGTAATGACTTAAAATTGATTGCTTGTGGGGCTTACCAATTAAAACAGGCACGTTCATACTACGGCGAACTTATAAGATTTAATGGTATTTATAGAATTGAAGTATCCAGGGATGGGACCAGAATAATTGATGATGCAGCCTTTGGTCCCGATGTTACTTTAATTAGGGTGAGAATTGATAGATTGACATATTAGTCGCAAAACGTTTTTTGTATACTTGTTAATAATTAAAAATAATGATAGCGATCGGTGGGCGACAAAAGATTATTGCTGCAATTGCATCGTTGGTCGTCGAACAGTAGGAGGCTCGGCATCAATCAAATATTTTAACACCTGCTCAATTTTTAGATGAAGTTTACATATTTTAATTAGTGTCCTAGTATGGAAAATGTTATATTTCTTGTAAAATAAATAAAAAAAAAATTACACTATCCCAGGTTTTTTATGACTTCTCTTTGCACAATTGTTTTATTATATTACATATTATTGTTCGCTCATAATTTCACTTCTGTGCACCGAGGCCTAATTTACTATGGTCACCGGGCTTTCCCTTTGCCTATATTTGCCGCGCTGGGCAAGCGTGTTGGCAATTGGAGAACGCAGATGTCGCGACCGGAATGCTGCTGATTATCCCCGCCCTGTGCATTTGAGCTACATTTCGGATGGATATACCGCCATCTGTCGGTTCTGGTAACTTAGTCGCCTCTTACAACATCTAACGCAGAGGGAGGTATAATTCTACTATGCCGGTACCCCATAACATCAAATTAAGGTACCTAAAGTATATTTTGTTTGACTTATACAAGATAGTCATATAACCCAATTAATAGTATCAATTTTTGTTTTTTCTCTATATGAAAGTTTAATATTTATAGATCGGTAAATTAAGTATTGGACTGACGAATGATCCCACAACAATAAAGGAATTACTTTGGTGCAGTTATTTTCGAGTTACGTGCGTACACACATAACACCAATTCATTTTTATTCATACTAGCAATGCCCGCGACTTCGTCCGCGTGCAATAGTGACTTTGAGGGATATGGTAGCCTGGGAGGTAGGATTAAACTAAAAAGTTGCAAATTTTTTGAAAATAGGTTCAGTAAATTATAAGTTCTTCCCGGACAAACATTGTGATACGAAATTTTTACATATGAACTTGCTGTGTCCCTGACTTTGTCCGCGTCGATATACGTGACTTTGGCAGCATATTTTTTTTCTAACTACAAATTTCGCACGCGTATTTAAATTTTTCGCCTGTTTTTGCCACATTTTCAATCAATGCTCCGCTCCTTTCGGACGTAGCGTGATCTAATATAGCCTGAGTTACTACTTATTACGTAAACTATCTGCCAGTGAAAGTCCCGTCCAAATCGGTCAAGCCAATCTAGAGATTAGCCGGCAAAAACAGACAGACAGACAAAAATTGTAAAAAAAATACTTTTAGTATGTGTACCGTATATACATTCATATGCATGCAGTAGAAAGCAGTTATTTTTTTTATTACAAACAAACACTTACTATATATATAATTATATATTTATATATGTATAGATGTAGATAACTAAAGCGTTCTTAAGTTTTCAAGCGGGCTATAAATTTGCGGACGTTTTCAGATTGAGTTCAAAAGTTTACAAGCCAAAATGTTTAAGACATGTTACTGGAAGCGATGCCTTCAACTTTTACTTGGTTGATTAACTAATTTTAGAAAGACGTGTCTTCTGTTAAGATTATAAGAAAAGTTTACAATGAACGATCCATACTTTGTTTTAGATTTATCAAGTTTACTATCATATTATGAGTTTGGTGAAGATAACCAATATTTGTGTAATATTTAGCGATACAAGTAAATAATAAATTAACTGACAGCTTTAAGACGAGGTTATTTTAGTATTTTATGTTTATTTAACGTTTCAGTTATTTTTCTTCAATTATATAGTTATATTAATATTATATTATGTTATATTATAGTTATATTTATATTAGTCATCTTCAGCCTCTTCGGCATTAAATATCATATTCGGCCAAAGAGCAGAAAAATAGTTTCTGCTTGCATTCTTTATCATTATTTACGTCTTGTTTGATAAAAATAAATGAATGAAACTTATCCTGTACACGTCTCCTAGATTACCATCTTGTTATTATTATATTTAATGATGAATATTATATGAAATATTAGTAGGGATTATATATAATATACATCATTCATTATATATAATATTACATGCATAATAGTAATCTGAATTACTTTAATTTTGATATCATTTATATCGTTTTCTAAAATATTGTTCAGTGCATATCCCTACTAATTTTATAAATGCTTAAGTAACTATGTCTGTCTGTTACGCTTTCCTGCTTAAACCTCTGAACCCATTTTGATAAAATTTGGCGCAGACAATCTTTTGACCCCGAGAAAGGACATAGGCTATTTTTTTATTCGAAATAAGGGTTGTAAGGGGTCGAAAAGGAGGATGAAAAGTTGTGTGGAAGTATCGCTGTTTTTAGAGCTAGAAACTTGAAACTTATTTTTCAGGCCATTAATTCGATATAAATGAATATGACATTCAAAGTTTTAGTATATGTTAAGGAAAAGAGGTATGGTACCCAAAAAACTATTCAACGCGGACGAAGTCGCGGGCACAGCTAGTATTTAATGTAATGACATAAGTTTTCCGTCGTCACAATCGCCATTTTGAAATAGAACGAAAATGGCGGCGGGTGACCGTTCACCTTGCGTCTCGCTAATCAACTCCACCTTGAATTACAAGTAACGAATTGTTTAGCAGTTGTGTGTATGTACGTACGTATATTTCGTGACACTGTTTCTGTACACAACTATACATCAACACATATAAAAGTATGTACATATCTACTTACAACATAGAGGAAACGTATTTTTGGATGTTCGGCAGGAAAAAATTTAAAAACTACTGGATGGATTTCGATAATTCCTTTACTTTTAAATTGCTTCATTACTTCTTAGTAATATAAGCTATATTTTTAACTGAAAAAAATGGGATTCTTGCTTAAGATTCAACAATATAATCCAATTCACAGAGTCGTTTTCCTTTCTTATCATTTTGTTTAGTCAGTCTTACAATCTTCGATGTCTACACTTCTTTCTGTAAGATCTTTAATTCTGGCTTGGATCGTGGGTAGATTTTCAAGTTTTAGCCAATCCATATTATGTTTAAAACAGTGGTCTACCCGTAAGAAGCCGGGGCGGGATGTTAGTATATTATATATCGTTTTGAAGGGACTTTACATTAGTGACGTATTTGTACGGCTCGATCCTATTTTATATGCCAAGGTTCGTAAGTTCGATCTCCACCCAGGAAAAATATTTAAATGACGTTATTACTATTTGTTCTGGGCGTGGGTGTTAAGAATATGTATTAAAGTATTATATTTGTAATTCTTCTCTTGCCTGATGTCCGTAACAAATGGTTAAAGCGACTTACCATGGAGTCTGAGATGTGTGAAAAGAAAGGAAAGAAAACATTAGTTAGAGAACAAAGTCCTCTCCAAGATATA